>PVJI01001015.1:0-206268 GCA_004026765.1 Micronycteris hirsuta
AATAATCTATCCAGCAAAACTTTCATTTAGAATGGAAGGGCAGATAAAGTGCTTCTCAGATAAGGTCAAGTTCAAGGAGTACATCATCATGCAGCCTCTACTATATGAAATGTTAAAAAGTTTCATATGAGGACTCAGGAGCGAAGGCACCGAGGCCAGATCAGCTACCGGGGAATTCAGATCAGTCACAGCCAAGACGTTTGTGAGGTAAGCAAGCAAAATACAACCAGAGAAACAAAGTAGAACCAGAGACATTGAAGTTTAGAACATTCTGGCAGTAACCAGAGGGGAGGGGGAAGGGGAGAAGGGGGACAAGGGTATTCAGGAACTGCTATAAAGGACACATGGACAAAACCAAGGGGGAGGGGGGAAGCAAGGGAGGGAGGTGGGTTTGCCTGGGGTGGAGTGGGGGGAGGGTAAATGCGGACAACTGTAATTGAACAACAATAAAATAATTAAAAATAAAAAAGAAGCTAGAAAAGGATGGCCAATTGATTTCTTACAAGGATCCCAAGACAATTGCACGGGAGAACAACTAGTCTTTTCAACAAATGATTCAAGGAACAACTGGATATTCCCTACCTCACACTATAGACAGAAATTAACTCAGAATGATCAAAGACTTAAATATAAGAGCTAAAACTAAAGAACTATAGAAGAAAACAGATATAAATCTTTGTGAGATGGGATTTGGCTGTAATTTCTTAGATCTGAAACAAAAAGTACAAGTAACAAAAAATAAATTGGCTTAAAAAACTTTTGCACTTAGAAGAACACTACCCTAAACACGAAAAGACAACCTAAAAAGTAGGAGAAAATATTTTTAAATCATATGTCTGTTAAGGGTCTGATCTCCATAATATATACAGAGTAATTTTAACACAACAATAAAAACGAATAACCCAGTTAAGAAACGGACAAAGGATTTGAATAGACATCCCTTCAAAGATGTGCAAATGACTAATAAGCACATAAAGAGATGCCCAGCATCACTGGTCTTTCGGGAAATGCAAATCAAAACCACCACGAGATGCCACTTCGTACCCATTGGGATGGCTATAATCCAAAAGATTGGCAATAACAAGTGTTGATAAGGACTGGAGACTTTACAGCTCTGCTGCCTAGCTGGTGGGAATGTAAAATGGTACAGTTACTTTGGAAAATCGTCTGGAAGTTTTTCAAAAGGTTAAACTTCCTGAGTAAGTGCATGACCCAACAATTCCACATTTTGCCGTATATCCAAGAGAACTGAGAACATGTGTCCACATGAAACCGTGTACATTAATGTTCTTGACAGCCTCATTTATTACAGCCAAAACATGGGAACACGCCAGTTGTCTACCAGCTGAGGAATGAGTAGGCAAACATAGTATATCCATACAATGGAATATTATTTAGCCATAAAATATAATGGAGTGCCGGTATGTGCTACAACATGCTAAGTGAAAGAAGACAGACACAAAAGGCCGCATGTTGCATGATCCCTCTTATGTGAAATACCCAGAAAAGGGAAATCTATAGAGACAGAAAGTAGAGTGCTGGTTGCAAAGGACCGGGGGGTGGGGGTTGGGAGGAATGGGGCTGACTGCTCATAGGTGCAGGGTTTCTTTCGGAGGTGATGAAAATGTGGAATGCTATAGTGGTGATGGTTGTACAACTTTGTGAATAGACCAAAAACCATTAAATTGTACACTTTAAAAGGGTGACTATTTTGGTGAGTAAATTAAATCTCATTTTTTTTTTTAAAGAAAGGAAAAAAGAAGGTAGAAAGGAAACATCAGAATAAAACAAATCAAAGGAGGAAGTAATAAAATTAATGAAATAAAGAAATGTGAAAAGAATCAACAAAACCAAAAGTTGATTTTTAGGAGAAAAATATAAAAACTAAAGAAAAATGCTTCCAGTGAGAATAATGAGAGATTCTAAGCAAGGAGACTGAAAACACAACCTTACATTGTCTGAATGATGAATAAAATGAATGTGGATTCGGTTATTTGCTTGTCACAGGTTGAGGGGTCCCTGCTCCGCTCCCCGACTCCGGTCTCTCTGCTGTCCCCGGGCCGTGCCTCAGCCCCACAACCTCAGCCAGCGCCTCCACTTCTTTCCACGCTCTTCTCTGAAGGGTCCGGATGTGCTGAGGGACTGGGAAGAGCGGGGAGGTTTTATGAGGCTCTGCTTTTTCTAGGGGTTTGTCTTACAGAGTTTCCTTTCCCAGCGTCATAGACTAGTTCACTTTATTTGTCGAACTGGCCAAATTATTTTCAAAATTTGCAACATTGATGGAATTTGGTCAAGACAGGGGATTGGCTCAGTTTGTTTCCTCAGACCTGGGAGCCTCTTAAGGAGCTCACGCCCCTGATGTGACTCCATCCTGAAGGACTGGGAGTTGTCTGTGCCCACGTAACGCTGTGGCCCACAGGCTGCCCTGGAGCCCCAGGGGGGCTCCTCATCTAAGGCCTCCAGCAAGCCAGACCCACTCTCCTCATAGGCCTGACACGCTTATCACACTTACTCTTGCCCTGTCTGGAAAATGACCATCCAGGGGTTCCAAACCCTGACCAGACCAAACACCCCTTTTAGAACATGTGTTTGGCGGATTCATGGATACTGCAGTCTTACCCATAATACACAGGAGGAATTGAAGGCAAAACAAGTGCAGTGCGACTCTCTTACAGATGGCAAGGAGAATGTCATGCTTCCGCAGAACCCTGGGGCCTCGAATGCCAGAGCTGAGAGCTTCTCTCCCCGTGTCCGAAGAGCCACAACCTCAAGGACAGAGAGGATATGGCCTGGAGGGGTCATCCCCTACGTCATCGGAGGGAACTTCACTGGTCAGTAGCCCTGGAGGAGGCCTGCTTTGGGGCGTGGTGTTTTGTCTCCCGGGATCGGCAGGAGCCCTCCCAGGAAGAACTCAGGAGGGATTGAGTGGATGTGGGGTCACCGCAGTCCTCCCTGCTGACACTCTTTCATGCACATGAGGCCTCGTGCACTCGGCATGGGGATACTGCAGTCTCTGTTGGGGCTACGTCCACAAAGGTGGTCACCTCGTCCCTGAGGCTTCATTTCGGGGTGACATAATACCCTGGTCTTGAAGGCTGGAAAGGGTTAGCACTATGAGTGTGTGAGCAAAGCCCTCTGGGAAGAAGGAAGAGTATGATCAGCTACACGGGGTGGCTTACCTGGCCTTTACCTGGATGAGTCCCCTGGCCCACCCCTGACCCCAGGAATACTGCCCAGAGTGGCCCAGTACACATGGTCAGACCACCTGGGTCCAATCTGGCTGCAGCACTTATTAACCCTACACCCTGGGGAAAACGACTAAATTAACTTCTCGGAACCTCTGTTCCCTCGTCTGTAAATGGGATCATATTTTCCATTCTATAGGGTTGTTTTGAATATTAAGCAAGGTCATTTAGATAAAACACTTAGAATAGCACCTAGCACATAGTAACTAGTAATTATTTGCTATTGGTATTATTATCTTTAAAATATGTAAGCCATTCAGAGGCTTCGTATCACCACTGAGGAAGCAGGAACTCGCAACCATGAGCTCTAAAGCCCTCCTCCGGGCAGCCCTTGACCCACCCCCGCCCCACCTAGTGTTTTACCCCTCTCCCCTTTCCCCTCTTTCCTTGGTTGCTGTGCATTAGCCTCAACAATTGTCTCTCTTTTCTGAAACATGCCCACCTCATTGCCCCCAAGCACACTTGCACTTGTCCTTCTGTCTGCCTGGAGTGTTATTTCCCCAGATCTCCTCTTGGCTGGCTTTTTCTGGTCATTGTCTCAGACCAAATGACATGTCCACAGAAAGGCCTTCTTTGACTCCCTGGTACCCCTGCCGGCTACTCTCTCCCAGCACCCTGTGTTACATGTGGTATCTTACCTGTGTTCTTTCAGACCTGCTGTGCTTTTATACAAACTTCATCAAAATGAACTAACTTTATATAGAGAACTTTGATTACATGGAAATTTTTGGTATTCTGCAATTAGTAGGGCTGCTATTTCAGTGAGTGATTGAACTATAAACAATTTGAACCAAAAGTATCAAGATGTCCAAAACAAAAAGGACAGCTAGGTTCCTCTTTATTCTATGTGAATGTTTTCAGGGACAACAGCATGACGCCACACCCACATCTTTTAGACTGGGAGCCGCCCCGTGCTTGGGCGGGTGGGTGGGTGGGTGGTTTTTTGCAACAAGATCACTGTAGAATTCAGACTCTAGCCTCAGTCAACCCCTGTACTTTCCAAACTACTTTTCTAGCTCCTCATTGCCTCTAGCAAAAGCTGAATAGTCTTCTTTATCTCAGATTGGTAGATTTTGAAAAGAATACTTATTTCCTATCCATAACTAACATCCTGGAGTTTGCAACTACTTTATCCTTGCTCCCAGACAATTATTGTTTTATTTTTCAACATATTTTTAATTAAGAAAATATGAAGACAGGTTCAGAGAGAGTATGAGACTCACCTGCTTTTAAGAGCATTTTAGAAAATCAGGTTCAAGGTTACTCCAGAAAACACTGAATTCCTTTGCAAAGGTAGCATGCATGAGGTGAAATAGCAGTTTCAGAGCAGATGGGAACATCTTCCTAGGGCTACACAATAAAGTGAGTGTGTGGAATGGCATGCTGGTGAGCTGCTTCAGAAGCCTAAAATGTCCAAATTGAATAACCTGGAGAAGATTTTTTTTTTTTAACTTTGGGAAAGTACTTTCAATACAAAGGAAAAGCTGGTAAGCCCAGATAATTTGAAAATCTATTTTTTCCCTCTATTCCAATTCACAAACTCCTACTTTCTGTGTTTTGGTAATTCAGGAAAGGTATATTGTATTCTTAGCAAGGTAAATCCTATTCCTAGTACATTTCACCTCTTAGTCACCTGAACAAGGTTTTCTTTTGTTTGTTTGTTTGTTTCTACCATTGGAACAAGCTCTGTTGTAAGCTAGCATGCCTTAAAGCAGCCCAGGAAAGCGTGGGCCCCTGAGCGAGTGATGAGCACCTGCCTTGTCCTTTCAGGAAGCCAGAGGGCCATTTTTAAGCAGGCCATGAGACACTGGGAGAAGCACACCTGTGTGACCTTCATAGAGAGGACGGACGAAGAAAGCTTTATTGTGTTCAGTTACAGAACCTGTGGGTAAGTAAGCAAAAGTTAGGCCGCCTCCGTGGAATCAGACGCAGACAAAGCTAATGGCTCATGAGTCCTGAATTTTCTCTATAAAACTAAGTATTTCCACTGACCTATAACGCACAGGAGCCCAGGGCTCATCAGAAACTCCCCTTGCCCTCAGTGATCTCACAGCCCAGTGGTAAAGTAGGCGGGGCCAGGGGAGACTCCAGGAAGACAAGGAGTCCGTGGCCTGCCATGGGAGCAGTGGAAGGGTTGGGGCGGTTCCTACGGAGAAGTGCTTCTCAACCAGTTGGCATCAGGGACCCGGCTGAGAATCTGACGGGCTCCCTTATCTGCAAAATTCTACATGTAATCATTATGATTTCCTTAGAAAAACATAACAAATAATGAGGTAACTGATTATGCATAAACTCATCTGTTAGGCCACTAAATGTAAGTGTGATACACTCTGTTCCTGCCAGAAGTTTCCCATACTGACTCGAGAACTTGAACCTAACCGCATGCTGTATAAATGAGATAACTCCCAAAGAAAATGACGCGGGAAGGAGTATAAGTAAAAGAGGAGAAGGCACACAGGCAAATGCTCACAAAAAGAAAGCTGGAATCACAATTTTGTTACAGACAAAGCATTTTTTGTTTTTGCTTTTAAAGTGTTAAAAAAAAAAAAGGTGAGGCACTTCATAATGAGAAAGGTCACAAGCTCCGGTGAGAATATAACTGTCATAAATCTTTATGTACCAAATAGCAGAGCATTAAAAGTCATAAACTAAGCCCCAGGGAGTTCAAGGGGAAATTGACAGAAACCCCAGCAACAGGAGACTTTATTTCATTTCTGTCAACGCACGTAGATCACTGTCGAGTTGACCCCAAAATAAGCAGAGATTTGCAGAGAATTAGGAAAATGTAATTAATAGAGTTGATCCTGTGGGTCTATCAGGTTCTGTAACCTGATAGCGCAGCTTTTTTTAAGTGGCTATTGAGCTTTTATTGACATCACCCATCTATTTTAGCATTAAGGACACCTCAGGGAATTCTGAAAGGCAGACATCGCATTAAAATATTCTCTGATCACAAAGCAATGAAACTGGACATAGTAATGTAATAAAAAATAAAATAAAATAAACACCCCTGCATTACCTGGTAAGTTAAAAGTTCTCTCTCTCTTTAAACAATGCTTAGGTCATAAAGAAATCAGAATTAAAATTACAAGATGTCCAGATAATGAAAGCCTACAGTTCAGCATTAAAGAGCTATGGCTAAATCTATGTCCAGAGGAAAACCCACAGCCTCCAATATCCAAACACTTATTAAGGATGACGATGAAACATTCAAAGAAGTTAGCAAAATAAATAAGTACATAAAGCCTACTGTACCACAACAAAATGAACCTAACAAGAGCACAGGGAGATAGACAAGGTGTAACATGTTATAAGACTAACAAATTGAAGAGTGAATTTTTGAATTAAAAAAACCCTTAGAGCTAAACTACCTCTTAGTCTCAGCCAAAAAAAGTGACAGTGCAGAAATATTTAAAATCAGAAATGAAAAAGGAGGATTCAGGAGAGTCATAAAAGAATACTCTGCAAAACTCTAGGGCAAGAATTGTGGAAATCCGGATAATGTGAATGACTTCAAGATAAATATAAAGTGCTGGCACAGATCAGTAACTTTGAAAAAAATTGAAAAGTTGAGGAAAAACACTCTGTCCCTCAAAGCACCAAATCTAGTTTCACAGATGAATTCTTTGAAACCTTCCAAAAATAGATTATTCTGGTACTATTTAAGCTTTTTAGTACATAGAGAAAGAACACTCTTCCAAATGACATTTCAGGAACTGTCATGGCATTGCTACCCCAAAATGACAAAGATGGCACCAGAAGAGAGAAAATTATAGACTCATCCAACATGCACGGTCATGCCAAATCCTAACCGAAATGTCAGCACAGAGTATTCAGCAGTATGAGAATAGAAGAGGGGGCTGCCAAGAAGGTGTATCTAAGGCATGCAAGACTGGTTCAACATCAGGAAATCCGTTTTCATGATTCACCGTATTGATAGATCAAAGGAAAGAAGCCATATTCCTATCTCGATAGATGCTGAGGAGGCATCTGCACAAGTTAACATGCTTTTTTTAAAAAAAGTAGCCAAGGTAGCACAAGGATAGATGTCAAGGATAGATCCTTGACTTCACACACACACACATATATATATGTATATATAATCTGCATGGTGGGATTATGGCCCTTTTAACTTCTTGTTTTATACCTTTCTGTGTTAGGAATAATGAATAAGTAATAGTGAGCAGAAGGAGAGCCATCCCTAAGGCTCCTCTGATAATAGCACCAAGATGCATCCGTACAGAAACTCTGCCACCTCCTTCCCCGTCTCCTCCCCTTGTCATCAGAGCTGATTGGGCAGAGACTCAGGGTGGAAAGGTGGGGAAGGGTATATGCTTTACTCCAGGGAGAGGGGCCCTATCTTTCTTCAGATTCTCAAGTGGATCTTGACCACCAGAAAGGTCAAGAACCTTAGGAGGTTACTTCTGTATTGGGAGGCAAGCTGGGCAATGAGAGAGCACGAGGCTCTAAAATCGCGTTTCTCTTAGACACACACATACACACACGCGTGTGTGACTCCTGCTGTTCCCAGAGCTGCTGACCTGGGTATTTCTGCATTGTCTAGCTGTTGCTCCTATGTCGGGCGCCGAGGAGGAGGCCCACAGGCCATATCCATTGGGAAGAACTGTGACAAGTTCGGCATTGTGGCTCATGAGCTGGGCCACGTGGTTGGGTTCTGGCATGAACACACCCGGCCAGACAGAGATCAGCATGTCACCATCATCAGAGAAAACATCCAGCCAGGTGAGGAGCCTGCGTGGGGTCTAGAAGTTAAAAGGCCAGAAAGGTGGTGTCCACGAGGGGTGGGAGGGGGGCGGAGGGAGGTAAGGGGAGGAGTTGGCCGGGAGCTGACAAACGCTCATTGGTAAGTATCGAGGCAGCGACTACCGTGCAGGCGCTTGTCACCAGCCTGTCCCTGTCCATCTGCCGTAGCTTGTAGGTTAGAACAGAAGCAATGTGACTTTCCATGTTGTGAAGGACAATGAAATCCAACTCCATTTCCTGAAAGGAACAGAATCGACCAGAACTCTTGCAGCATCAGAGCCGATAAGCCAGAAAAAGAGCTCTCCTGGTTGCTTTCATAAAAGTCAGTTTTGCTGGCTTGGGCAATATATCTTTTTGAAACTGAAATACAATTAGGACTCGAGTACATATAGAAACAATGTTTCTGCCTAGAAGCATTCTGCCCCAAGGCAGATAAATTGTCCAGATTCGAAAAAATGCCTTCTCATAATAAATGATTTTATATAGCCATTCATATTGACTATGAAAGTATCCGGTGGAAGAATATGGGTACCTTGAAAATGCTTTCAGGAGGCTGAACTGTGAGCTATTTGGGGTTGAACTTAACTCTGACTTGTTTTCTTTTGTTTCTTTAATAGCAAGAACAGAGTTTGGTTGGGGTTTTTTATCCCAATCGAATTGATAACTAACCTATCTGCAGACTTAGTTTAAGAGTTTGGAGTGGCATTTGGGAGGGGTGTGGGGGTTGGGAGAACATAGGGCTTATTGTAGGTTTCAAATTTCCGATCTTGAAAACAGCACCCAGAACCACACAGACCGGGTTCTGTGACTGAGGGGCTAAGCAGAAGTTGCTAGGGGCCTCCTCCTCCCCGCTCCGCCCCCTTTCAGGTGCCTGCCTTGTTTTTCAAAGTCATTAACAGAGTGTTGTGTCACAGGTCAGGAGTATAATTTCTTAAAAATGGAAGCTGGGGAAGTGAGCTCTCTGGGAGAGACGTATGACTTTGACAGCATCATGCACTACGCCCGGAACACCTTCTCAAGGTCGGAATCCATGCTTATGCCTCGTCTGTGTTTTCCTGTGCCTGCCGCAGGCTCGGGCCGGATTGCGGGAGGTCTGCAGAGAGTGGGTCTCCGCATGCTCCTAGCACAGTCGGTGTGCCTGTCCTTGAAATACAGTGGCCTCTGGGCTGCAGTGAAATATAATCTAATCAGGTTCCTGCTAATAAGATTGAATCCCATTGTGAAGCTGGTGTTCCATCATGCCTTAGCGTCACAAGCAGCAAACTGGAAAAGGGACATTATGGAGAGAGTGGCTGCGATAATAACTTAGAGGCTCTGTGTCAAATTTCCAGGGGGTGGGGGATCTTCAAAAGCACGTCCTTGCAGCGGGCATGGTGGCGTTTACCAGTTCTCTTAGAGGAGGTTTGGTTTATGGGAAGTGAGGTCGTGTCAGAGCCGGGAGGGCCTATATCGCAGGTTCATTTCAGAGGTGAGGAAATTGAGGCTTTGGCCGGCTCGAGGGCACACAGGTCGCTGGGGTCAGAGTGAGAACGAAGATCCAGGTCTCCCGCCTGCCCCTCACACACAATGCTAGCAGGACCCCCGAGTACAACTGGGCCTATTACTTTCTGCCAGCATCGGCAGGGTCTGTTTTGCAGAGTTAGTGTTGTGCTGGACCAGCTATTGCTATTTTCAGTACTGCCCTTATTTCTAGACCACACAAATATTTTGTATAAAGAACTTTCCCCCTGCTAGTCTCAGTTTTGTACGTCTTTCCAACCTTGAGTTAAAGGAGACACTGTGCACTTCTTTTTTTTTTCCTCTCCTGGTACTTTTTCAGTCTCCTCTTAAAGCTAGGTTATTTGCTACTTATTTATTTATTTAATCATTAAAAAAAGATTTGAGGTGATTCACAATGTATACATAGGACAAAAAGAAAAAAATAAGTGAGGAAATTTGAGTATGTGGCAGGGGAAATAAGGGTAGATAGCTCCACTGAAGTTTGGAGTCAATTTGATATTCAGAATATATGCCAGCGAAGTCAGGGCAGCAAATGCTCCCTGTGCTTCCTAGCAGTCACAGCAAAGAGGGAAACAATTCATTTTATGAGTCACCATGTCCATAGAGATCAAAGAAAATCATTCATGCAGGAGACACACAGTTTTGGGGAGGGAAAGGGAAGCTGTTTATGTACCCCAGGCTCCAGGGCTCTTGGATAAGGCTACTGAAACCATTCTGTTGATGGCGTCATAGAAGTGTGGGAGAGATCCTCCAAACCTTGGTGTCCCAAGTTCTCAGGGGACACTGTTCCTCCGGCCACACAGCTAATTTAGCATGATCTCCATCCTGCACCCAGGCGGGAGCTCTAATGGGCAGAGTTTGGTCTAACTCAGCATCTTTGAGCAAGTGGCATAGGAGTGAGCTACCCTGTTCTTTTTACTCTTGTCTGGGCTCTTTCTCAGGAGATACAACGGGCAACGTGGTGTGATGAAGAGACCGCTGAACTGAGAGTCGGAAGACAGGGTTCTAGTCCTGGTTCTCCCAGGGACCTTGGTATTGAGGGAGGTGTAGACAGTAACTAGGGGCAGCTGTGTGCTGGGTCAAATCTCTACCTTCCTGGGCCTCAGTTTACTCCTGAGAGGGTTGAACTGCATGTTTTCTGAGTTGCTTCCAGCTCAAAAATTTCATGTTATGACTTCTTAATCTGGACAGATGGGTGAAGGATTGACAGATATGATCACATTTGTTGCCATATGGAAATCTGAGGCTTCCTTCCCCAGGTGGGGAAACTGGAGTTTGAGGGACCTACTCTGGGGGCAGGGAGAGTCTCAGGAAGCCCGTGGGCTGGGCAGGGTGAGAGACCTCCTGCAGAGGTCAGAGTTGAGGTGGGGAGGCTTGGGTGTTGGGAAATATTTCGGGGAACATTTGGGTTGTGCCACGTCAGCACCAGGGCTCCAGGCTGCTGAGTGGAGACAAGGCATCAGTTTCATGAGGGAACCACTGTCAAGCTGGTCCATGTGAGAAGCTGGTAACTTGGGTGTTGTTTCTGTAGCTGTCATGACTCTTCATTGCTTTATAATTTATCTATTAATTATTATTATTAATTTATCTATTAATACTTCTCTGTTGCATTTCCCTCTCCCTCACTAGCCTGAGATCTTTGAGGACAAAGCTCCTATCTCATTCTCTTCTAGTCCCCAGCACTCAACATGGTGCCTGGCACAGAGTAGGTGTTCAATAAATATTTTTTATTTTAATTTTTTAATCCTTGCCTGAGGATGCATTTATTGATTTTAGAGAGAGGAAGGAAGAGAGAGAGAGACAGAAAGGGAGAGAGAGAGAAACATCGATATGAGAGAAACATTAATCGGTTGCCTTCCGTACGTGCCCCGACCGGGTATCGAACCTGCAACTGAGGTATGTGTTCTGACCCGGGTATCTAACCCGTGACTTTTCAGTGCACGGGACAACGCTCCATCCAACCAAGCCACACTGGCCAGGGCAGTGTTCAGTAAATATTTTTTAATGAATAAATTAATGAATGAGTCCAAGGAGGTAGGGAGACCTGCAGAGCTGGGGATGAGGTGAGGGAAGGAATTTCCATTACCCTCACTGCAATTCTGCCTACATACTCACAAATGCAGTGGTCACTGCATTAAGGAGAAGCTGCAAGTGTCTACTGTGTAGGGTATTTTGGATAAATTACTTCCACTGGGTTATAGGAACTACACTTCCTTCTCAGTGTCTGCTGAGTGCTAGTTACTGTGCAAAGCTCTGAAGAGAGAGGCCAAGGCAAGAATGCAGACAGAGTATCTTCTGGCTCCAGTATTTCTCTTCTGTTTTTCTTTTTAAAAAATCTCCCTCTTTCCCCCCGTGGTCTCTAGGTCACAATGCCAGCGCTTTTGCCCTTCAGGAGATACACACTATTAACACTGTCGTCTGTGTGAAAACATTTGTCTGCACAGATCAGTGGAGCCCATAGACTAAACCCATGAAATGACAGTTCCTCTTCACAGGTGCCCAGGACCCCTCGGAGGGAGACGGGCAAGGAGGCAGCACAGGGTGGACGGGCAGGTGGGTAGGAGCAGAGCAGCTTCCCTGCAGGCTCTGGAGGGAGGAAAGATTTCCCTTCTGCTACCATGCTGCTATCTATGGCTGCAGCACAATCCATACCCCCCGACTTAGCGCCTTACAACAACTTATTTTTTTATGATATTGTGGGTCATTCTGGCTTGTTCTTCTCTGGTTGCCCCTGGCCACTCCCGCAGCCAGTCATTTGACAGCGTGACTGGGCTGGGTGATGGCCAGGGCCACGTCTGGTCTGGTCATTGTGTCGCCCGCCCACCGGCGCCCCTTGGTTCTCCTCTGTGTGACCTCTCGCCCTCCGGTGGGCCAGGCTGGGCCTCCCGCTCCGTGGGAACCCAGAGTTCCAGTAGAGGGCAGGTCGGCAGGCTGCAAGACTCTTTAGACCCAGGCTCTAGAACTTGCATGGCGTGACTTTTGTCACATTTTATTGGCCGGAACAAATTACAAAGCCAGCCCAGATTCGAGTTTTGGAGAAATCGATTCTACCTCTTAGTGTGGGGGATGGCAACTTCCCGCTGCAAAGGGATGTGGATATTAGGAGGCATAATTCACTATTTTAACAATCTACTACAACTACCTTCTCACCTCTGCCCCAGAGTTCAGAATGGTTTTGGCAAACCTGTTTCACAGCAAGTAGATACCCGCCTCGTCCCATCTGCAACTGTCTGCATGGATTCTCAGAAAACCACTCTGTTCAGTGGGATGTTTTTCGATGGCCTCCTGACTGGTAGGCTTTCCTGGCCCATTTTTTATGAAAAGTTTCCCACTCCTTAACTCCACGTCATTACCTCTGCTCACATGTCCCCTGCAGCTGGCCTGCACATTGTCTTTGATTCTGTAGAAGAGCAGAAAACGACCCATAGAACATTTGCTCATCTGGAGGCAAATGCTATTCCTGCTGATGGGAAACCCAATCTTCATGTGTCTTTACGGCTGAGCTGTCTCTTTCCAACTTTATTCCCTCGAGTTTATTGCAGCTCCTCCCCTGCCCCTTGGTTGGACCGGGGCTGAGGGCAGTGGTGTCTTTGAAGGATTCACTGGGCAAGGGTCCAGGAGACGGTTCTCCGGTACAGTGTCGTCTTTGTTTGGAGAACTCGGAGCTGACAGTTTTATTCCCTAAGGCATCTGCCAAACCCTTTCTTGGTTTAGCAGAATGTCAATTCTAAGTTGTCCTCCATAAAAGCGGGGACATTACTACAGCAGTTTACACAGGGGATGTCTCTGGTAGTAAACATCTTCCAGAACTCACTGCCTTGCTGACGGCTCAGGATGTGCTGAGTTGGGGGAGGGAGCCCAGCCCCAGAGAGCTGTATGAGTATGATCCCATGCTGTTCCTGCTGCTTTGAAGTCACCAATGTTCCTAACTCTCTCATCTTTCTAATCCACATTAAGGCCTGCTTTTTCTTGGGCAGTGGGAAGAACTGGTAGGCAAACCAGTTGGTTTGGCAGTTGGAAACACAGGTGCCAGAAGGCAGGCCCCAGGCTGGCCTGGGTTCCAGGGCTGGCTCTCCATGGCTAGTTCTGTACCCAGGGTGAGACACGGACGCTCTGCAGGCTTGCTTTTCTCACCCGTAGAGAGGAGCCCTGCTGACAATGGCACTTGCTCCCTAGAGTGCTTGAGGATAGAGGAGCTGGCGCCTGTCAAGTGTCCAGCCAGGACCTGGCACGTAGGACGGTGACTGACACGGTGTGGTTATCGGCAGGGTCAGCTAGTCTAGACTGCTAAAAGCTTGTGGAGAGCCTTGCATTTTGTGCAGCTAAATGTCTTTCTTCAGAGGAATCAAGAAAATAAGTGCAAATGAACACATTTTCTATTAGGGCGGAAGCACCCATTTTTTGATTAGTGGGTGATTGAATTTGGAACTTTATGTAGAGTTGTCCCTTGTGATTTAAAATTTGGTGAGGTCAGTGAAGGAGATCAAGGATTCTGATAAAGTTTCTCTAGAGGACTCTGGACCCAGAGGTGAGGCGGTGGGAGTTAGAGACCTCAGGACAGGCGGTTAAGTGTTGGGGAAAGCGGTACTACAAAGGGTGTCAGGTGACCTGGGCTCCTGTGTGCGAATGTTGGAAAGAAAGTGAGCTTGAAGTCTAATTTAGAAAAAAATGCACACAGAAAAACAAAAAAGGAAGAAATAGGGATAATACATATTTTCCACGGTAGTGCAGAATTTAGGGAAAAGGAAATGTTTGAGAGGGAGAGATTATCATTGAAAAGAGAGTGTGCAGCTAATAACCAGGTAATGAGAATTTTCTTGTTTCCTTTTGGGTGTAAATATTATTTTGCAAAATCTTTTGAAGACTGTCCTATCTTGACTATGTAATGTAGTTCTAGGAGCTTTTCTCAAGACTTGCTATGTTCCAGCCCACGAGGACATAGAGATGAAGGACCCAGTCCCTCTGCTGGAGGAACTTACTATTTAGCAGAAAAAACAATTACTATGACTCCTCAAAAAAAGACAATACAGTATGATAAGAAGAGACTAGACAAAGAAGGCCCAGAGGTGGACGCGATTAACACAGGATAGAAAGGGCTCGGAAGACTGTACGAGGGAGAGCCAGCTGATAGGGTTTGGGGACAAGAAGATGGGCAGTGGACAGCTTCAGCAGAAGACGGCGTGTGGCGGGGGGTTAGCAGGAGGCGGGGGTTAGCAAGAGGTCAGTGTTGCTGAAGATCATGAGCCAGGTGGAGGTGTCAGGAGATGTGGCTGAGGAGGAAGGTAGAAGCAGCAAGCCTGGGGCCTGGAGATCCAGGTGGCAGTCAGTGAAGGATTCTAAGCAGGGAGGGCACACTCCTGTCCTGGCGTTTCAGGACGATCACATTGCAGCAGTGTGGGGGCTAGAGGGGAGGTGGCCGAGTCTGCGGGGAGGGAGGCCAGGTGAGAATCTCCTGGGAAGGGCTCCGGAGGGGGTGCTGACTGCCCGAGCTCAGGCAGCGGTCTGGGATGAGGAGGAAGACACGGACTCAAGGCATGCGCAGAAGGTGCCGTGGACAGGCCCTGGCTCCTGACAAGGGAGTGTGAGAGAACGGGCTTCAGTCTCAGGAGACACGGCTCCAGGAAGGAGAAGCATGGGATACACTTGGTTTTGAATGCCTTGGATGGAAGAGGCCCATAGGACAGCCTTGTGGAACGGTCGCCAGGCATCTGGCTGCAGGTGGCTGTGGGGCTGTGAGCCTGTAGGTGGTGATTAAAGCCCGGAGGAGCAGATGGGGAAGAGCAAGGAGGGAGGAGAGAGGGGGCAGAAGCCTGAGAGAAGCACTCCCGGGGGAAGCAGCAGAAGAGGATCCTATCTTACTGCTCAGAGAGCAGCGCCCTGGGAACCAGGGAAGAGACAGTCGAGGAAGGAGGGGGCAGCAGAGGTGTCAGCGCTGTAGAGAGGGCAGGTGAGGGAGTGTCCATCCGAGGTGTCAGTTGGTCAATGGCTGAGGACTGTTGCTGTGTGGCCAGGTCAAAATCAGGTTAAGGTGAGCAGGCAGACAGAAAATGGAGACAATTCTTTCCGGAAACTTGGCTAAGAAGGGAAGGAAAGACACAGACAGGGTGGTAACTGGAGAAGGAGCCTGTTCAAGGGCAGGCTCTCCCTCCAGGGGACGCCCCAAGCCGGGGGTCTGGAAGCAGAGGGGCAGGCTCGGGCAGAGGGTACAACACGCCCACAACACGAGCTGTGCTTGGGGCTGTACTCAGCTGGGCCTCCTGGTGTCCACTTGGCTGTTTGGGTCATTTGAGACGTTATTCGCATTGGAGTAGAAGAAGACATTGAGGTTAAAAGGGACTGAATGTCACGACCTGTAGGCCAACCTCTTATTGTTCCAAGGAGTAGACTGGGGCCCAGAGAGGGGAAGGGACTTGTCCCAGCTCACTCAGGGACGAGCCAGGCCTTACACGGAAATCTCTAGGTCAGGGCTCTCTCGACCACCCCCGGTTCTCTGCATTCATCTCATTTTCCATCTGAATATTCCTCTTGCCAGCAAGGCGCCCAGCACCGACTCACCTAGCATCTAGCACTTCCCGACCAGCTTCTGACAGCCGGCCTCACACCATGCCCGTTCCCATGTTCTCTCTGGAGCTTCTCCAAGACTTACCCATGCTCAGTACTGCCTGTTGCACAGCTCCAGGGGGCGCCACGCACATCGTAGTCTCTCTGAATGGTGCTCCCTACAGCTTTTCAGCATGGCGGCCCTGGGGCCTGGACCTGTCAAGGGCTTTATGCTCAATAGACATTAGTAAGGAAGCCCTGAGGCCACTGGGCTAGGGCATATTTTTAAACCTGACAGAATCACTTTCCTATTGGAAAGCGGGCAGGCAGCTAAGGAAATGGAACGCTCGCCAGCACAAGCGTGGGCCCGGGGGTAGGAATGTTGACGGGGTTATGGGCACGGAAATGAAGACTGTAAATCCCAGCGTGGACAGCCTGACAGCCTTGACTTTTCTTTCTCCTTTCTCTCGCTGTCTCTTCTCCCTGTAGAGGAGTTTTCTTAGATACCATCCTCCCCCGTCGAGACGACAATGGCGTCAGGCCAACCATTGGCCAGCGTGTGCGGCTCAGCCAAGGAGACATAGCTCAAGCCAGGAAGCTGTACAAGTGCCCAGGTAACTGAGCCCTGGCGAGTCCCAGGGCCCCCAGCGCGCCCCTGGAGCACGGCTCACTGGCCCTCTCTAAATGCTCCCCTTGGCTGGGAGAACAATTTGGGGCACCTGAGGAGACTACCCCCTGGCAGCTATGATTTCTGATGTGCTGCTGGCAGGAGGTGTTAGATGGTATAGGAAGCCCAAATGGTGAAGTGATTGCCGGCAGGGGAGCGAATGGTAGGTCTTGGAGTCCACAGCTTAACTTGTGGGAAGCTACAGAACTCTCTGGCAGAGCCCCGGCGTTCAAAAGGGGAAGCAGGCACGGTAGAACAACAGTGCGCCCAAATGGCCGAAGCGCCTCTCCTTTCTGTGGGAGCGAGGCATGTGTTTCGGCAAATACAGAGGCAAGGCGTTTGCAGGAAGACAAAGAATGAAGGTGAGCGCTTTTGGAGGGGTGGGAGTCAACTTCCCAAAGAGTGGAAGGTGGAGTGAGTCTCGGTGCTGTAAAGGAGGTCCCTTCTGTGGGCCTGGGGCTCTTCTAGTCACTCAAGGTGCCAGTCAGTGGCCACCAGCCTGCCACTGGGGCCTGGACAGTGCTCTGCCAGTTCAGAGAACTGCTTGCTGTGAATTTGCTCTATTTTTTGCCTTTGGTTCCCCTCGACTTCAGCACCATCGCACCCCCTGCTGCCCTGGGGGTGAGCTCATGTCCACCCCTTTAAGCTGCTGAATTTTAATGCAAAGCATTGATTACAGCAGCCAAGCTTTCACCACTGATGGGGCAGAATGCATTTCAGCATTTGGGGCAGAAAAAGGAAACTAACTCCATTACCAACAGGTCCAGTAACCTTTTTTAAAAAAGATTTTATTTATTTATTTTTAGAAAGAGAAAAAGGGAGGGAGAAAGAAAGGGAGAGAAACATGGGTCAGTTGCTTCTTACACATCCTCAAGTGGGAACCTGGCCCACAACCCAGGCATATGCCCTGACCAGGAATTGAACCTGCGACCTTCTAATTCGCAGGCCAGTTTTCAATCCACTAGGCCACACCAGCTAGGGCTCCAGTAACATTTTTAAACCCCTAGACCAGGCATATGGTTTGATCATGGGGCAGAGTATTTGAAGTAGAATCTTAGAATCTCTGGGCTATCGCGGCACCCTGCTCAGCAGGCTCACGGGGACTGCAAAGGGCCATGTGAGGCTCTCCTCCGTCATGAACCTCTAGGAAATACGTTCATCCAGCTATTAGTCATCTGGAGGCACATTAGGGCTGCAATACAAGACACACATATCATGTAACCTTGCTGAATTGAAAGAGAAACCTTATAGCATTCCCTGGGAAATGCCATAGTATTTATTTAGTTATAATGTATATGCCTCTTACTTCCCAAAAGGATTCGAGGCAGCTGGTAAATACCACAGAGCCATACAGTAACGTATCTGTTCCTGCAGAATGTTGATGATTATTCTGAAATAATTTCCATGGAACCCTCGGGGGTGTTGACTGCCAGGCATAATCCTCATGATGCCTGGCAGTTGTTCGGTAACATGATACTGAAGCCCCGATATCCAGGATTTCCTGAGGCCAAGGATGGGCCACTCTCCAGCTATCCCTTCCTGCATCTCCAAAGACTGCAGCTCCCAGGGGCTTGAAGTAGTAGCTGAAAGCAAGGGTAGTTGCTGTGAAGAGTTGGAATTGTACTCAGGAAAACATGCATAAGGATGCTTCTTTCCTACATTTTGGGGGTGGCCCTGTAAGAGGAGCGGCCCCCAGCAACCCGGTGTCTTTGTCTTTGGGGCCCAGGTCCCTGGAAGTCAGGGGAATATGAAACCTGCAGCTTCCAAGATTCTTCATACAGGTGTGAGGACAAATTAGGGGAATGTTTTTCACAGACATAACACTGGGTTTTAGACTCATGGCCCAGCAGTCCTCGGACATTCGCGGCCAGGATAGCTTCCTGTGGAGTGTTCCAGCTTCCTGTGCCTCTCGTCATTTTTCTCTGTTTTCTTGGCTATTTGGTGGCTCATACAGAGACAGCAGAAAAAGGAGAGGCAAGATTCAAAACTAACAGCCGATAATGAGTTTCAAAGCATTTTTCCTCTTCGCGTTACTGACTTGGGCTTTCACGTTCTCTCTGCCACAGATACGCTCCTGGTGATTGTGAGGCTGCTACCTGTGGAGCACTGGCCATGGGCCAAGCACTGAGCTGACCCATTTCATTTAGCGCAGATGATTTCATTAACCTTCTGGGCAGGTCCCACCCATTTAACAGATAAGAAAACTAAGGCCACCACCACACCGGCAGCTGGAGAGCTGAGATTCAAACCTGGCTCTAGGCCCTGCTCAATCCCGAGAGCCTCGGAAGAACCCCTGGGGTGTTTCTTTTTGGTGCCCAGGCCCTATTTTCACTTTTATAAGCCAGGAAAATATCAGCCAGCCTGGCACACTTCCCACCATTTGTTTTAAAGGCTGAGGCTACTTCAGGGGAGTGTTTGCTCAGCAGCCCTGTAGAGGGCGCTCTCAGGCGGGGAGTCTGCGCATGTGCCTGAATCATGATTGCCATTTTGCTTGTGCAGCTTGTGGGGAGACTCTGCAGGACACAACGGGAAACTTTTCTGCGCCTGGTTTTCCAAATGGCTACCCTTCTTATTCCCACTGCGTCTGGAGGATATCGGTCACTCCAGGGGAAAAGGTAGGTGTGGGACCACCTCTGAAATGATGTAACATTCTTTGAGTGGGGTGACTGCTGCGTGAGGAGTTATTATTAATAGGAGTAATAACAGCTGTTATGTTGCAGGCACCTACTGTGCGCCAGGCACATACTACTAGCTTGCTTAATGCTATTTCCTTCTGGACTTTTCAGCCAGCCTTCCTCATGCAAAGGGAAGCCTGTGTACTAAGTGTCCACATGAGTTTTATACATGAATCTCATAGTTTGTAACAAAGTAGGTGCTATCCTCCTTCCTTGATAAACACACTGTCAGAATGCCCTGGAAGGCGAGGATCCGATTTAGAATTTTTGGACACCTCAGAGTGCTACTCTGGCAGGTGGCGATACGGGTAGAGCTAGCTACCAACCCACAGCGGGCCTCTCCTCCTCCTCCCAGCCCCAGTGCCATCGAAGGAGCACCCATGGTGACACCTTAGCCCACAGTCCGGAACACCCTCTACTCCTACCTTGCAAGCAGCCATTGCTTGGCTGCCCCTCCAGGGGAAGTAGACTGCCTAGGTGTGCTGTCTATCCTCAGGAGGATGGATCCAGGACAGAGATCCTTGCATGTCCAGGAAATGGGCTCAGGGGCTATTTCGGCAGGGAATTCCAGGGTTCTGGGCTCCTGGTGGGAGGTCTAGAAGCTGGGCAAGCTCTGGGTAGGCTTGTTCCTTTGCTCCCTGAAGATTCCACAACTCTCGAGAGCCAAGCCCAGGGCAGGGCCTCTTGTTCTTGTCCAAGGGGAGTATGTTCTCACTGCTACTGGAACGTGGTGCATTTCCTTATATCCATCATGTGAGCAAGGAATCTGAGGCTTGGGCCTTTTATAAATTGTCCAAATTTACAGTAAGATACGGAACTGAGAACTAGGCCCTCTGCTGTTCGAGACCTGTGTTTTCTTCACCGCACCTCTCGACTGATCCCACGAATCATCAAGTTGTCTCAGAACAGATGCAGCTATTTTTGAAGTGTCTGCTCTGTTCCCTGGTTCTAGCTCCCTACAGCTGCACCTGTGGTTCATCTCACAGATCATGACTCTGGTTTATTCGGCTGTTCCTCTTCTGGACTCACTGAGGACACCGCCTAGGCACAGAGTCACACAATAAGTATTTGTTGAATGAACATGTGGATGGATGAGCGGTGCAGTGAAAAACAAGCAACTGGCGTGCAGTGAGAGGTGCTGGGATTTTTCAGGTGCCTGGAGCCAACTCCCAGGTTTCTGTTTAAATGTCAATCTAAACATAGTGTGATCGCTAGGGAGAAATAATGGCTAGGAACCAGTGGGAGCATTTTCCATGAGCTTGGTACTGTTTTTAGCATATATTATGGATTCTCTCATTTAATCCTCACAATGACTTCATGTAATAGGTGCTATTACCACACTCACTTTGCAGGTAAGAAAATGGACTTGTCCAAGGCTACTCAGTTTGTTGCAGAGTTGGGATTTGAGCCCAGGCAATTGGACTCTGCTAGCCTCAATGCTCAACCATTATCCTTATTATTCCACAAAAGGGACAGGCTACTAGACATTTGAACATGCATTCACATACATGCTCATGCATGGACACATGAACAATACCCATATGCACACACCCTTCTCTGGCTGTAAGCATTTATGACAGGGTGGTTGTCATCTTGACCCTGAGAGACTCTAGATTTGTCCGCCTTGAGTGGGTGTGCCATCCCTGTGCCTGCAGGAGGGGGCATGGGTGGGAGGCAGGAAGGTGGAGGAGAAAGAAGGGGTCTGCTAGTCCCCAAATTGTTGAATTGCCCTGTGTAGCAGAGGCTCTGTGATATGTTTGAACTGTGTAAGATTTCACCCAGCCTTAATTATTATTGCCAACTGGGGGCAGGGAGAATACATATCATTGAAATTCCTGCACCAATTATTTCCATTTCTGCTTCACCCAGCCTTCCCCAGAGCTGCTAGTAATTAGCAAACTTGATTGATTTGCATTATCACCTCCTGTTCATCACCTCTTCCCCTATGATCTTTATGGCTCACTAACATACTTAAAATAATTAGCCTGAATAATTATCCCATTCATTCAGATCATGAATGTATTACCAAGGAATTTGTAATAACATTGCCTTTCTGAAATTTTAAAAAGCAAAGGCTAAAGAACTATATTGCAACCAGCTAGCAAGCATTCCTGAACCAGTCCACGTGAGTGTGAGCACTGAAGGGTATACAAGGGATTGGAAGGCACAGTTTCTGTGTTTAGGAGACTTAGCGTTTAGTCAGAGTCCCTCCCCACCCCCTTGCCCCTGGGGAGTCTGATTTAACTGAAGGAGGAACAATTTGTTTGGCACCAGTATTGTTTTAAGTTTCTGAGGTGGTTCTAATGTACAAGTAGAGTTGAAAACTACTGGTCTAGTTTGAAAGAAGAGCAACATACCACACACACACACACACACACACTCTACAACACAGGAGGTGAGCTGGCCTCTTATCTTCTGGTACTGACTCCTCATTTCCTGTGAGACCTTAGGGCTTTGTGGAAGAAGGTGCTCCTTGTCCTGAAACCTGAACATTGGGTGGGGTTGTCCCAAGGCAAGGGGTGGGCACTCTCAATAAAGACAGGCCACCTGTGAAGAGCACTTAGTGTGTCTGGTTTGTGGTACGCTAAGTGCGCACTCAGTGTGGCTTGATTTTTAAAATGGCCACTTACTGAGTGGCTACTGTGTGCCAGGCATAGCCCTATACATTCTCTACAGTTTCTTGTGCAGTCCCCTCCACAGCCCAGTGGTGTGCGTGTTGTTTTATAGATGAGGAAACTAATGGTCCAGGAACACAGCGGTATTCTCCCAAGATCCCACAGCTAGGGAGTGGTGGAGCTAAGAAGAAATCCAGATCTGCCAGACTCAAAAAACACCTGCCCTGGAATCACTACAAGAAAGAAAGGGGAGAATTCCAAAGCGGGAAGGATTGTGTGCAACTGGGCAATCAGAGAAGGACTTGGGGAGGAGGAGGACTGGGCCTGGGGGGTTCCATTTGCATGAATACATTAGGGCGCACTGGGAGATAAGGCCACATATTAGGATGGGCGCTGGAGGCTCTGGAAGGTAGGCAGTGAGTTTAATTTATGAGATTGGGGCAAAGGGAGCCACTAAAGTTTTCTGAACAGAGGAGGGCTCTAGCAGACATGAGATAAAAGTGCAAGATTGACCTAGAAGCCCTAGTGTGCAGAGTGGACGTGGGCACAGCAGGGAGGACTTCAGGAGCCATCCCAGCAGGAGCCGTGCAGGAGGGGCTGTTGAAGGGGCTGCGAGAGTGTCTGGGAGTGGGAGCGGAGCGGGGGGAGGCACAGACATCTTAAAGGACAAGAGCCTGTCGGCATTGAGGTAAACAGTAGGGGCAAAGGTGTTGCACCTGAGTGATGGGAGCGATGGTGTCACCTCCAGACAGGGAAGCTGGAAGGGAAGTGCTTTGTTTGGAGGTGGCCTCACAGCTCATGGGGAGTACAGAGGACAGGAGCCAGTGGACAAGAGAGACAGTGGAGAGGGGACAGGCTAGTGTGGCAAAACCAGAGGGGAGAGGTTCAAAGTAGAGGGGCCACGGAGAACAAGGAAATATACGTATGTAACGGTCTTCTTTACTTGGCCAACAGGGCACCGGAACCTTTGACCTGCAGCCCTCCTGCCCATGGGTTTATTTGGAGACCAGGGGCCAGGCAGGGACTGTTTGCATACAAATGAAAGTGGGAGCGTGAAGATGCTAGAGAGTTGAACCAGCTAAGAGGGTCCCTGCAAGAGGGAAAAGGAAAAGGGTTGAGGTACAGGGGCTGGCGCAGGGCTGCCCTCAGCGGGACCCTGCAGAGCAAGAAGACCTGAGAAATGATGGGGCAGGGACATGTGAGCACAGGCAGAGAGACAACCCGAGAGCTGGGGCCAGGTGAGCCGCTGCGGCTCAGTGCAGAGGACAGCCTGGGCGCCGGGCACAGTGGGGATGGAATGCGGGTGTGGGGAGAGGGGAAAACCTGAACTCTGTCTCTGTCATCTGCCAGGTAGCCCTGAGCTGGGAGAGTTGCAGTGGGGGCCGGGGCCAGCTCATGGGTGCAGGCCTGTGTGCTGTGCTGATTCTGCAGGGTCACTCAGCCCCCTCCACTGGGTGGGGCAGGCGCATCCACTGAATGGCCTCAGGGTGTCCAGAGAGCTGAAACCTTGCTTTCCAGTCCAGCTGAGCCCCCACCTCCCCAGCCTTCGCTCCTTCTCCTCTCTCTTTCTGGCTCCTCATTCCAGACACACCACAGTGGACCAGGCTAGGTGGACAGTACAATCTCCCAAACATGTCCTTGCCTTTGCCCACATCAGTCCCTCTCACCAAAATGCTTTCACCTACTCCTCTGCCCCCTGGCCTCTGGTTCCCCTTGGGTTAAATGCCACCTCACCTGAGAAGCCTCCTCAGTGTCACCGGGCAGAATTCAGTTATCCCTCCTTGTGGCTCCTCAGCTCCCTCTCTGTCTAGTCCTCTCTTTTCAGCATTGAGACCATGCTGCTCTAATCGGCTCGACACTTCCGCCCTGCCCTCTTTGTCTGAGCTCCCTAAAGGCAAGAACCCTGTCCTTCTGATCTTTCTGTCCTGATAGGCCAGCACCGACTGGCACACAGTAGGTGGTCAGCACACAATGGTAGATCGAATGAATGAATGAATGCATGCGTGCACAAACTGTAGGAAGGCTTAGAAACACCACACCTCAGAAGGGTGAGGTCATGGCCGAGGGCACATTGATCACGGAGGTGCTCAGATGCACTCAGGCTAACCCCAGATCCTTTAGAATGATTGATGATGTTATAAGATCTTTTCGTATCTCTGAACTTCACTGACCCCTTACCTCCTTCCAAATCCCCAGATTCAATGCATCCTGGCTCGCCTCTAATGCGTCTTGCTTTCTGTAAACCACCTAGTGACTTCAAAAGCTCAAGTTATTCCCCAGGCAGAACCAAAGGACCCATCTCCTCTGTTTACCCCCCATCCTGCTCAAGGTTTATTATTTAATGTCACGAGGTTTCCTGTGAGTGTGCTTTGGGGAGGGCACTCCCACTGTGGTCTGAGAGCTCTGCATGCTGAAGGGTAACTTGAGAGCACGGGTATGTATGCGAGATGTATCCCCCCAAGCCCCCCAGGCTTGGTTGCCAAAACTGACTTTATGGTAACTCTTTGCAGATCATCTTAAACTTCACATCCATGGATTTGTTTAAAAGCCGCCTCTGCTGGTACGACTACGTGGAGGTCCGGGACGGGTATTGGAGAAAAGCCCCCCTGTTGGGTGAGTTGACTCGAGAAAGCCTTGAGAGGGGAGTGGCTGGCCGGCCGGCGTGACGTGGTTAACGTTCGGGAGGTCCATCCAGGTGGCAGTCACAGGAAGCTCTTAAGGGTCGGTGTCACTGTAAAAGTTGGGACATTCCATTTGGCCACACATGTTAGAAGCTTTTAAAGCTGTGAATACCCTCCGACCCAGCAATTCCACTTCTTGGAGTTTATCCTGGAGAACTAATTAAGGAAGTGAGCGAAGCTCTAGCCACAGGGATGTTCGCTGAAGCAGGGAGAATTGAAAACAGTTTAAATGTTCAGCAGTAGGGGTTAGCTGAATAAATTATGAGACGTCTTTTCAAAGGAAAACTGCCCGGCCATTAACAGTGAAGTTGGAGTTGACTCTTTATTGACACAGAAAGGTGTTCACTGTACCTCGTTACACACAAAAAATGTGTGACAAAGTAGAATATGCAGTAGGGCTCCATTCTAACAGAAATACACGTCTATGTCTATTATGCAGGCACTGCGAACTCAGATGCCTTCAGAAATAAGGTATAAATGAGCGAGATGGGGTTGGTATGGCGAAATGAGGAGTCGGGGGGAGTGTGGCAAACCGAAGAGTGGTATTCCGACTGAAATTACTGAAATCATTGTGTGGGCTGAACTCAACCGGAAGAGACCATTCTGCGACTTACAATATGAATATCAAGTAGAATTATACATACAAATAAATTGTCCACAGTGGTTATTTCAAGATGATGGAGTATTTTTTAAAACTGGATTCTGTTGTTGTTCCTGGTGTAGCCCAGTTTTCTCATTTTCCTGTGAGGGGCATGTATTGTCTGGCGAGGGGAACAGTGCATGGACTCATACATGGAAAGGCAGCTGGGACCTTTGAGTGAGAGGCCGTGGGCAGGTGGCATAAAGAGAAAGGTCAGTTCACTCAGGACTGGTGACCAGAAGAGAGCTCTCTCATGGGTGACCAGGGAAAATTAATGTATTAAGAAGGACCAACGGCTTTGGTGTCCAGGGAGTGGATGGGAGGACTCTCTGGGAATGACGGCCGTGGTGGAGACAGAGAAGGCAGTTCACGGGGAGCCCAATGGAAGGGTCTCAGCCGAGAGTGGGCTGTCCTTATTTTTAGAGTGACCTACAGAGTGGGCTTCCAGTCTAAGCTCCCAGTGAGAATGTGGTTCTTGGCATATGTTCATGGGGACAGAAAAGCCACCTTGTTGTGCTGTGAATGGCCTGAGAGTGAGCTGCTGTTGGGAAGTCGAGAAGAGAACTACGTTGGGGAGTTCCACGGCCAGGCTGAACCCGACCTCATGTCAGATTTGGGGGTAGGTCAGAAGAGACAGAGACAGAGGCTCTGGCGGGACCCAAGGGGTCCTGGCAGGCAGTAGGCTTCCCCAGGACCAAGGGGTCTTAGCCCGGTCAGCTGCCATCTGGAACAGTGCATCAGCCCCTCTGTCTGGCAGGGTATGAGTTTAACTTCTCAGGGGTACAAACGGGTGTGAATTCATGCCCATGCGAGCTCTAGAAAGGAGCTGAGGTAGGCTCTGAGTGCGGGTACCAGGTCCCCGGCACAGGGAGGAACCAGGCAGTTAGCAGTCCAGGTCAGCAAGCGGAGACAGTGGTCCCCGGCCCAGCACAGAGTGGTGCACTGCAGCAGGACGAGTCAGGTGTGCACCCGGTGGCAGGTTGGAGGCTGTCACCCTGGATTCTGCTTCCCGTGTAAGGAGAGCAGACGTGATGGGTGCCAGCAGCCAGGGGGGCGCATGGCTTTACAGTAGCACTGACTGCATGTGGCAAAATGACAGAGGGCTGTGTTCCTGGTAGCAGAGGTTCCTAAACCGCGCTGAACACCAGCAGCAGCTCGGAAGATTCCTGAGTGCAGATTCCTGGGAGGCTACTGAGTCGGAGTCCCTGCGAGCTGGGTCGGGGAATGACCCCACTTACCTACACACGTATGAACACATGAACTTGTCCAGTACGGAGTACACAGAAAGGGACTGCAGGGTGCTCCTCTGACTCCAGCAGGTGGTTACCTCTGAGGAAGGAAGCACAGAGGTGATGGGCGGCTATAAAGTATTGTTTTATCCTTCAAATAGTAAAAGGAGGAGTTACACGAGAACATGGCATCACAGACCCCTCAGCCTGGCGGGGACCCAGGCTGAGGTCAGAGCAGAACTTAGAACTCCTGGTGATGGGGAGAGGCTGAATCTGAGAAGCGTCTCCCCTAGGGTTGCAAGATAAAATGCATGATTCATTGTTTATCTGGAATTCAAATTGACCTGGGCTTCCTGTATTTTTGTTTGCTAAATCTGGCAACCGCATACTCCCCCAGGAATGTGATGGACTTAAAGGGCTCAGGAGGAGGAAGCGCTCTGCTGCTGAAGTTCCCCAGAGAGGGCCAAGGCAGGCTCCTGAGGACGGGCCCAAGGCAGAGGCGTTGCCAGTCACTTGCTTCCCTTGAAACAGAAATTTTCTCACTGCAGATCCTGGCCTCTCTGGCTGCACTTTCATAGATTAGCTGGAGCTTTGCTGTCCGTTGTAGTTGGTGGTTTGTTTTGTTTGGGGGTTTGGTTTTTTTGTTGTTGTTGTTGTTTTTTTTCCGGCTGATATTTTACACACTTTTGCAGTCTGTGTGTGTGCTGTATCTCGCAGCCAAGACACGGCCCGGCCGCCTGCAACCATTCTTCATTTGCAGGAATCTCCTTTGCCAAGTATTTGGCCCGCTCTGATGTTTCCAAATGCAGTTGTTAGTGAACTTTTGTGCTGGGAACAAGTGTATTGTGTGGGCCGAGCTGGTCCCTGGGAGGGGTCAGTGCCGTGAAATCTGCCGGGAGGAGGCAGGTCAATGCCCCTTTGGCAGGAGGGAGAGCGGATTAGGGCGAATTGTGAAAGTATGCATCTTGCTCTGAAAAACTGTGCATTGCATATTTTCCCAGGGCAGTGTGTGAAAATCCAGGCATAATGGGCGCATAACTTTTTATGAATGAACCCTTTATGACTCCCCATGGAGCCTACTTGTTGTGCCCTCATCTGCATTTCCTCTCCTGATATCCTTATTAAACTCCTCCTCCAAAGCCGGGAACCAGATTTCAGTTTAGGAATTTGACACTTTTCTCTGGTCCAGTTTCTCTCCAGCCTGTTAGGTCTCCTTGGAAGGAGGCAGTTGGGGACCTGGGTTTTCACAGCGTGATTAAAGGGAAATGTAAGTGGATTGAGAACATTTCACGGCTGGTTAAAGATATCAAATTGGTTTTTCAGTTTCAGGGGTCACTTACGAGATTGCACCGAAAGAGGGAGGGAAGGTGGCTGCACAGAGAACTCGTCCAGTGATCTGAAATACCGGTCTGTTAATTGGATTCCCCTCCCTTATTTCTGCAGAGGAGTGACTCTGACAATGAACTCTTGTATGCAGAACTGTCCTTGGGTATTCTCTGGCACCATAATGCACACAAAAGCCCTTTCTCCCCCTTTCCCTGAAGTGGGGAGGGAAGTTCAGAGAGGCCAGGCTAGCCAATCAGTGTCGCGTGGCCCCACTGCTGGGGTGCCCCGGGCAGGGGCAGCCTCCCAAATGAGCAGAAATCAGTCACACAGCCATGCCTGGCATGGCTGCAGGCTTGCTTTATGGCGGAGGCTTTGATCTTCATTCCTATGTGTGTTTCCAAACTGGGAAGTGGGAATGATGTTTACATTCTCAGAGCAAATTTGGTGTCTGTTGGTCCAAAAACAACCAGTGTTAAGAATTGCACCTTAAGCAGAGAAGTCCCTTCCCATGGTGGTGGTGGTGATGGTGATGATGGTGAAGAAGGTGAGACTGATGATGATGGTCAAGATCTCAGGCTGCCAAGGTTCAAACCCTGCTTTCACTTAAACAACTTTGAGTGTAACTCAACTCAAACTCTCCGATCCTCAGGTTTATAATAGATGAGGTTAGTGGTAGTACCTAAATCAGGGGGTTGAGGGGGTGCCGTTAGGTAATCCACAGAAAGTGCTGAGGACTGTGTCTGGTAGAAACATCCCAATAAAAAAGGAGATTTTATTGCTGCTATTATAGTGAAGATTAGAATGTTGAGACATCAGTCCAAGAACAATGGAGAGGATACTAGTTGAGAATTACAAAGTGGTTTGGGGAGAGGTGTTACTTAGAAATAATTTGTAATTTGTTCTCCGGAGTCTAGCTCTGCCAAGGCATTAAATACACCTTAGCCTGAAACTCCTACGTCCTCCGGAGTTCTGAGCAAAGATGGCTCATCCTGTGGCCCTGGAGCGGATGGTTTATCACTTCCAGTTGGGTTCTTAGGCAGCAAGACAGTGGCAGCCCCTCTCCCTTTTGGTAACCGTCCCCAGTGGTTGTGACAGCTGGGGTTTTAAATAAGAATTTTGACTTGACACTTGGGCTAGGCTAAGAAGGGATTTCTTGTGAATCAGCTTTGCCCTGAGGTTCAGCAGCTTCCTCTCCTCACTGGTAAGCTATACTTCCCCATGCTTACGCCTTGTTTTCCAAGAACTAATTGACACTAATTGGCCATGCCAGAGGAACCATTATCGAAAATTTATAGGCTTCTCATGGATTTTTCCTTGCTGAATTCTTGGCAGCAGTTTCAGCTCATTTCACTTAATATTAAGCTCACCAAATCCAAAAGGCTGCATGCAGGTGGCCAGAATCGGAAGGAAGCAGAGGGGGGATTAGCAGCCTCTACCCACCGTGTCTCCCCAAGGAATGTACACTGCAGTTGGCCGTGAGGAAATGATTCCACCCCTTCCGTACTCCCCCATTTCTCAGAAAGGCAAAGCACAGTTACAGCTTCAAAGGGTTGATTCAGTACTCAACATGGTGCTGGCAATGAGAGAGTACTTACTAAATGCGGGCTTTAAAATATATATATTGAGATGGAATTCACATGCCATATAATTGGCTATTTAAAGTGCGTACACCAGTGGTTTTAGCCTGTCCACAGAGCTGTACAGCCGTCACCACAATCCATCTGAGGACATCCTCATCACCTCCAAAGTAAAGCCACACCCATTAGCGGTGACTCCCCATGTCCCCCCATGTTAATTGGATTTTCTGAGTGACTCACACAGTTGGTACTCATCAGAACCATGACTTCCAGTCCAAACAGGCCTTGACTGGTCTATATTGAGAACTGGTCAGTACCACACAGCCGTCTTCCCGCCGCATCCCTGTCCTTGCCCAGCTACCATCCTTCGTGGTGTTAGACACGATATGAACGGAGATGACCATGCGCCAAGCAGGCATGGGCTTTCCCCTCTGCCTCTGTAGAGGATCCAACTTTTAGACTCATACCCAAGTGTTCAAGAAATACACATTTATTTAAAATTTTCAGTACCAAAAGTTCCATAACAATTGTGAGCCCCTTTCCATCAGGTAGTGGGACTGTAATTGCAGTCCATTTGTGTTTTCTTCCCCAGGGTAGGGGTGCTGGGGGGTGGGGCAGACTCTGTGTCAGGGCGTGGTGGCGGGGGAGGCCTCCATAGCGTCATGCCATGCCGTTGATGGGACGTTCTCATCCCTCTCTGGTCTCCAGCCATCTGTCCATCTAAGTGGCTGCTGCGCCTCCTCCTTGTCTCAACTCAAAGCCAGTTCAGATTGATGTCGAGTCAATGTTTCCCTAGAAGATGTTCTGTGGCTCCCCAGTTTCTCTGGAATAAGGGAAAGTCACTTCCATATCCCTCCCAGGAGCCTGGAACCAGTCACTCCCATCCCGCCATGCTTGCCTGAAGAATCTGCATGCCTATGTCCTGGCCTCATGTCCTAGCGAACCATGCAGACACTTCTGTTCTGACCCCTGGTGGGATGTGGGCATCTAGGGTTTTGTTGTCTCTCTGGGCTCTGCCCGGGGACTGGGGGAACGGTTCTCTGCTTCTTCCAGATCCTTAAACCTACTTGGCGTCTCTGTCACCCTTTCCACACAGGGTCTCAGCTTGGGGTGGGACAGGGCACAGGGTCCTTTTAGAGGCTCCATGGTGCCCTCTCCAAACCCCTCTCTCCCTAGTCCCCTCACTCCTCCAGCCTGGGAAGCTTTCTAAGATGACAAGGATGGCAACATGGGCTCTTACTCATTGTGTAGTCTTCTAAATCTTTGGTGTTGTGACTAGGCTTGTGATACTCAAAAGCCAAGAAGGTTTGATCTCTCTATCATGTGATCTCTGGCGTCCCTTCTCTGGGGCAAGGAAGGCAGGTTGTCTTCCCTGGAGCGGCCCCGAAGAGAAGGGCATGTATGCAATGGGAACAGCAGGGGGCGGGGCAGAGTCATCACTGTCTCCCACCGTCGCCCACCTCACCTTCAGCACCTCAGCAACACCCATTTGGCAGGAGAGGGGGTTGCTCGGGCTGCACCCGGGCACTTCGATTGACTGGAGTCTGAAGTTCTCCTGAAGACTAGTCTGGAGAAGGCACACAGGCTGGGTGGCTGTTTCCGTCCCACCTGCTAATCCTGTGCGCGCCACAGGACGAGTTGCCCCTGCGGGGGTTATTGATCGCCTGGAACCGCATTTGGAACACTGCTTTTTTCTGTCTGCAGCGAGCCTCTGCTTGCTGTCCACCGGCAGCCTCACCGTTCTTTTCTACTTCCCAGGTAGGTTTTGTGGCGATAAAGCCCCGGAGCCCCTTGTCTCCACCGACAGCCGACTCTGGGTGGAGTTCCGGAGCAGCAGCAACATCCTGGGCAAGGGTTTCTTCGCAGTGTATGAAGGTTTGTTCACGATGGAGCCTGGGGAGCTCCTGACTGCAGCCCGCTGGGTCCCAGGCGTGCGTGGCAGCTGCCCGAGCCGCGACGGCAGGGCGCCACAGCCGGGGCCAGGCGGAGTGATTCACGCTGCCCTTCCTCCGCATTCCGGACGCCAGAGGCCAGCTGTGCTCTCTTCAGGACAGACGTCATCTACCTGTCACCACCCTGCTGAACCCTCATTCCAGTCCCGGGGGGTGGGGGGGAGGGTGGTGTCGGGGGGCGGGGGAGGGGGTACAGAGCCCTGTGGGAATGAAAGCAGCCTCTGAGTAGCTGTGTGAGCCTGTGAAAAGAATCTAACTTCTCAGAGCTGCTGTGGGTTTCATTTGTGAAAAGAGGACTTTGGACGATATCGGGGAATTTTCAAATAGATTTCTTGGAAAGGCCTCTCTGGCCACCACGGGGTTGGAGCTGAGAGAACCAGCAGATCTGGGCTCTCGGCAGCTGTTGCCAGGACAGTCGGGCTTCTGCTTGCTCCACGTGTTACCCCGCCCCCAACAGGAAACCACTACATAGTTATTAAGGCCCCTTTTGGTCGTCATGTGAGTTTGGAGAGGCCAGCGTTTTGTGTTCCTGAAAGAGAGAGCGTGCACGCACGCGCCTTTGTGTGCACCAGCGGCCATCTACCCGGTGCACCGCACTCACCTGGGCGCTCCAATATCACAGCCGCACCGAGCTCCCCGGGCCCATTTTAGTCAGAACCTGTGTGGCTGTGGCCCCAGCTTCTGTAGCCTGAAAATCTCCCAGGTGCTTTTGATGCACAGGACCCACGGCTCCACATGGTCGTCTACTGCATGTGTAAAACAGTTCTGAGTTGCAAACATGCAGTTGCGCCTTTCTGTAGGCACAGCCTTGGCTGGATGGAAATGAAAATTTGGCAAGTGGAGTCACCTAGTGGTGACAAGTGGTCAACTTTCCTTGTAAGATCCAACCAGGGGCCCCTTGTCCTTTCTCCTCCTGAAGCCGGTGCTGTTTCTCTTTCCAAAGCGAGGTGTGGGGGAGACGTAAACAAAGACGCTGGGCAGATCCAATCCCCCAACTACCCGGACGACTACAGACCTTCCAAGGAATGTGTTTGGAGGATTACGGTTTCAGAGGGTTTTCACGTGGGGCTCACCTTCCAAGTTTTTGAGGTAAGTACTGCTCAGATGGTCTTCCCGGGGATGAAGCAAATGTCAACTCTTGCTAGACACGCTCTGCTCTATGAAGATGGGTTTAAACAACAACAACAAAAAAAATAGGGTTTCCAATTTTTGGTTGAAAACAGGAACCTAAGAGGCAATTTCAAGCCCATGGTGGGTTATACCCAGACATCTGCTATCAAAAGCTTTGCAGGCTTTAAAATCCTGTCTCCTCCCGGAAGGCTACTGGAGAGGCAGGGGAGTAAGCGGAAGTGTAGGATAGGGTCCCAGACAGCGTCATGACATCATTTTGCCCCATTTGTCATCTCTTAGTCTCTTTGCAGCTTGATTCACCCTGAACTTCCGCAAGTAGGGGACGGCAGGACACACTTGGGTCCTTTGGCCTCTTGGTTCGATTTTTCAGAGTGATACTGAGGTTCCCTCCTTAAATCAAAAACCTTAAGGCCAAGCTGTCGGTCGTCTTCCACGTTGCCTCTGTTTCTTCGTCTAGATCGAAAGGCATGACAGCTGTGCATACGACTACCTGGAAATCCGCGATGGCCCCACGGAAGAGAGCGCCCTGATTGGCCACTTTTGTGGCTACGAGAAACCGGAGGATGTGAAGTCGAGCTCGAACAGAATGTGGATGAAGTTTGTGTCCGATGGCTCCATCAATAAAGCGGGCTTTGCAGCCAATTTTTTCAAGGGTATGAATGGCAGTTATTTCCATTTTTAGTCACAGGAAGAGTACCTACTGTGTGCTAGGAACTGTGTGAGGTACTTGATGTAATTTAATTTCCAAAATAACCCTTCAAGTTGGATTAGATCACGTTTGATCAGTGCTGACCAGGGTTGCTCAAGGTCACTCAGAGAGTTAAGTGTCAGGTCAAAACTCCAAACACAGCGAGTGTGACATCACATTGCACTACCTAATGCGGGCCAGAGAGGCAGCCCGGGTCTCCAGCTCCTGAAGCAGCAGCCCCCAGCCTACAAGTGGGTGGGGGAAGGACGGAGAGTGGGGGTGGTACTCCAGGAACACACCTCCATGTTGCGTTAGGGACCAACTGCTCTGCAGGGTCTTGATGAAACCAGACCCACAATGGTATGGGAAGGCCAGCATTCCTGGCCCCAGCACAGTGGGCTTCCCAGGATCCTTAGACGGGTAGGTCTTCCTTCTCTGTCCTCAGGGCCCTGGAAGCCCCTCAGACCACACCCTACAAGGGGATACTGGACATTCCCCACCACATGTGATTGGGCATTAACAGCACACCAGCAGCCACTGAATGGAGACATCCAATCTGCAGCTGATTGGCAGCATCACTCACACCCAGGAAAAGGCTGCCTTTCCTTCCTTCTCTCTTCTCCCAGGACTCCTGGCTCTGCCAACCACAAATCCTGGTCCCTCCCTTCCTCCCCGTCTCCCCATCTGCCCCCTCTTAGTCCCTTCTCGCAGGTTCTGCAGGTGGGTGTCAGAAGAACCCACTTCAAGCCGTGCAACCCTGACCAGGGACTAAGTCATGGACAGTTTTGGGAGGTCTCATTTTGTTTGCCACATGCTATGAATGATTACGAGGTTTTATTCTAATTCTATTTATTTTAATTCTCCTGTTCTTCTCCTCCCCTGACTTATTGGGGCTTCTTTCCAGTGAGATGACTGGTAACCAGTTGGCACTGGCCCACCCACCCCTCACTCCCGGTTCTGCTGATAATCAGTAACGCACGTGTTTGAGAAGACTGGCTAAAGCTGGCGATTAGGATTGCCAGATTCAGAGGGAAAAAAACTGAATGCCCAGTTAAATTTGAATTTCAGATGAAGCATGATCTTGCAGTTTAAGTATGTCCCAATTCAAATTTAATTGAGCCTCCTGCATTTTGTGTGGCGACCGCACTGGCGCTGCCAGTCAGGACAATGCAAAGGAATATTTCTCTATGATGCTAAACTGGTTTCCAGGGGAGTGAGTTGAGAACCTTGACCTGCTTTAAGTAACCACGATAACCAGCTCAGTTTGCTGATTAGAAGACCTCGTGTTTTCCCTCCATTCAGCAGTCATCATACAATGTGTGGGGTGCTGTGCTAGGGGCTGGGGACACAATGGGACACACAGTCTTTGTTCTCAAGAGCTTACGGTGGTGAAAAAGACCTGCAGACAAATGGGCAATGATACGAGGTCTGTCTGGAAAAAGTCCAGCCATTGTTAACAAAGCAAGAATGGTTTGTGTGACATCGATGTCACCTGGCAGCCAGGGAGAGTAGACTGCTGTGCACGTGTGTGAACAATGACGGCTTTACTGTACTAGTCAGTGGGGGTGTTAGATGCCACTGAGTAAGCATGTGTGCTGTGTGACCATCACATTCAAAATGACTGAGCAAGTAGAGCAACGAATCTGCATCACATTTTGTGTTAAGCTTGAACCTTCCTCCATGGAAACTATTTGGATGATTCAGAAGGCCGCAGCTATGGGCAGCTAACTGGTGATTGGAAGCTTCATCACAACAGTGCATCTGCTCATGCAACATGTCTCATGCAGAGATTTTTGGTGAAACATCAAATCACCCAGGTGACTCAGCCCCCCTACAGCCCAGATTGGGTGCCCTGAGACTCCTGGCTTTTCCCAAAACTAAAATCACCTTTGAAAGGGAAGAGATTTCACACCATCAATGAGATTCAGGATATAACAGGGCAGCTGGTGGCGATTGGGAGAAATGTTTGGGATCCTGAGGCATCATTGTCTTATGTACAATGTTTCTTGTGTCTTGTACCTTCCTCAATAAATGTCCCTATTTTTCATGTTACATGGCTGGGTACCTTCTGGACAGACCTCGTATTGCCATAAAGTGTGAACCTGAGAGAAGGCCAGGGGACCTTCAGACTCGAGCTGGGGATGGGGTCAGACTCCAGCTGCTCCTTCACGGGCATTTCAATTTGCGAATGTCTTTTAAGGTGCCCATGAAGGTGTTTATTGAGGCCCATCTATACTGACTTAGTGTGTGGGCCCCCCCTTGACATCTTTTTAATATTACTGAGAATGACCTTGGCCCTGAACCAGGTGTGGTGGAAACTAATTGGAACCTATTAAAGGGCAAAGAAAAATCTACGGAGTGTGCTGGAAGTGACGTCAGTTATCTCACTTCATCTTCAGAACAACCCCTAGGTAGGCATTACTATGACTTCTGTTTTCAAACTGAGGAGACAAGTGTGCAGGTGGCGGAGCTAGAAGCAGACCCTGGCCTGCAGCCGTAGCTCACTCTCTCTCCGTGACGGAGACCTATAGCCACAGGCATGTAAAGTGAGGGAGTTTAATGTTTTTATTCACGTTTGTGATTTGATTCTGACACTTGGTCACCTTTCTGTCTTCTTGATACCATGGGAATATAGGAAAGAAGACCTTTCTGTCTTCTTGATACCATGGGAATATAGGCAGGTTCAGTACCTAAAGTTCAGGTTCCAGGCCTACGTTCATTGCTAACTAGCTGTCCCCTGTCAGGCAGCCGACTTCCTTTCTGAGATTGGATCACACCGGCTCTGTTCTCCAGTCTGTTCCCAGTACCGGGCTCACGGTGGGTTTAATAAATACTGGGCAGTGAACGCATGGATGGATGGATGAATGGATGGATGGATGGATGAATGAATGAGGTTCAGGCTCCTCTTTTGTGGATTGGGCATCCCGCTACCGGCCCTGCCTACCCTTTGGGGGTTCCCGTGAGGATGAACGAGACGGAGACCACGGTCTAGAGCTGCTGCCCAATGATACAAAAGGCCAGTCACAGGTGCCAGCCACGTACGGATCTTTAAACTTTCTAGCCACTTTACCAAAACACAGACGAAACAGATGAAATTAATTTTAATGTATTTTATTTTACCCAATATACCAGAAAACAGTATCGTTTTAATATGTAATCAATACACACAATATTAATGAGATGTTTTATGGGTTTGGGGTTTTTTTTTTACATACTAAGCCTTGTCAGTCCGGTGCATTTTTCACTCACAGCACATCCCAGTTTTGACGCGCTGCATTTCACACGTTTAATAATGGCCCGGGACCGGTGGTTCCCATACTGGTCACCGCAGGTCCGGAGCCTGGGCACAGCCAACTTCTTTGCCCAGCTTTTTCCCACGAGGCCATGAGTGGGACGTCCTATGAACACGGTGCCCAGTGCGTGTGCCCGGGCTTCTCCAGTGAAAGAAGCTGGAAGAGTAATCACAAAGGCCGCGCAGAAGAACTGGACCAAGTCAAAGAAGCTCTGGCCTCGGTGCCAGCTGGCGGGAGGTTCTGCTCAGGGTCCAGCTGGCACACGACACCGACCAAGGTGCCAGTTGGCCTCTGCATCCCCCTCCCGGGGCCAGATGGCAGCCCGCAGAACACCTCGAGTCTCTGGTTACCGCAGGAGGTGGCAGCAGCATTTGCGGGTTGCAGGGCCGCTGTGGTCACATACTTCCTGCAAAAGTGTACGAGGATCCCCACCTCAGCCCCCACACTCCACTGTCCCATTGCCGGTGGACCACTGTGGGGCATTGGATGAGGGGGACTGGAATCTTTCAAGGTACTTCTTCAAAATCTTAAGGATGTGCCTTGCCTTCTCTTTTCTTAGCCCTCTGAAACAATGTCTGGGATCCTACCGGAGTCATCCCATTGTCTAACCACGTAATGGTTCCCTCTCTCACTAATACCGCTGGGAGAAGGCAAAGAAGCCAGAGCTCCCGCCATGCCAGACTGATTCCTGGCTCAGCTCCTTCTCCCTCCCCCACGCTCCCCCAGGTTTTTCTGGCAGGCTTAGCCTTGGCCACTGCAGCCCAGAGCAAGCACAAACCCAGGGGCTGGGAGCAGATGTGACTTCACTGCAGTGTGGGTGGAGGTGATGCAGAGGACCCCCAGGCTCCCACTGAAAGTAGGGCCCCTTGTACACTTCCATGCCATTCCCCCAAACTGGGGCAGGGTTGGAAATGGCTGAACATCCCACCGCTTTTGCTGCAGAGAGCTCAGGCGTAAATGTGTACCTTTTACCCACCTCCGTGGGTCAAACAGCCTGCTCTTCTACTCTGGGGGGGAACTATATTCCCTCTGCTTTAGGCCCAAATCCATTTTACCAGCCTCTCTCCCTCCATGGGGCTAAGGTGGTACCAGGAAGCTTAGTGATCTGTGACCCTCCCTTCCTGGCCCATGACATGGGTGTGCCCCACCGATAACGGTGGCATCTTCTGGCATCAGAGCCGCCTCCTCGCTCCGGCCTTGGGCCTTTGTTCATCTCAGTCTGTTTCAGTGGGCTTTTCCCCCAGATCCCTCCTGCCCTTTCCCTGTGCCCACCAACCAGTTTCTTGACTCTGCTGTGCTACCCCATCTCGTCTTCATGGGCCCATCCTTGGTGCATTTTCCTTCTTTCTGTTCCTGCCTCGTCTCCCTCCCCTCCTTAGGCCAGCACCCCTCCACTCGCACCTGATTCAGGTATGGCCAGGTACACTTATTCTCTTCACTACCCCATCATCGTGTCTCTGCACCCACAGGAATTTCAAAGCAAGCCCGCTGCTGTCTACAGTGATGACCCTGTGTACCGACTTTGTGTCCATATGCTGGTTACTTCACACATGTCATTTTCAATCGCCACAACCCTAAAACCAGTTGTTACTATTATTATTCGCATTATAAAACAGAGGGAAAGCGCAGGGGTTGAATCAGCAGTTGTCGGGGGAAGATCCACCGGTGGACCCCACCCTGGTCTGTCTGGCTCACTAAAGCCTGGACTTCCCTTTTCTCCTTATCATCAATGCTCCTCCTTCTCTACCTTCTAGCAAATGTTGGAGAAAGTGCTTTTTTTTTTTTTGGAAAGTGATTGGTAACTTCAGGATTGTTACTATTGTAGTATCCATTTATCTGAGGCCATGGACAAGTTCAGGCCTCTTCCTGCAGCATGTCTCCCCTGCCAGCCGACTGTGCTGAGCCCAGGAACCCATCAGTCTGAGAGTCAGCTGCGATCGCTGCCTAATACGTGAGAGACTGGGATGTGTACAGACTGTCCTTTACCCAGTGAAGAGCAGCCTGGCTGCTGCGGATTGTGTGCGTCATAAACAGGGAAGGTTGGAAGGAAGCGGGTTTGTTGGAGCTGGGCCAGGACAGAGTGCGGGAGGCGTTGAGGGCAAAGCGTTTGCATTTTCTGGACGACCAATGGGTGGAAGTTGCTAGGAGTCTGAACTTTGATAACTCAAATCACAAAGGATGAGAAATAGTTTGAAAAGCAGTGAGAGCCTTATTTTTGCGTGTTTTCAAGCTGAGTCTGAGAAAGGCCGTCTCTCAGAAATGTTATTAGAAGAATCTCTGCTGAGGTGGCAGGGTGGAGAGCGCTTTCGGGCCCTCGACCAGCTAACTCGAAGACGTCCTGATTTCTTTTGCTTTATGTGCAATACGGCCGTTCGAGGTCGGTGGACGGCTCCGCACTCGCTCTCTTCCCACCTTGCGGGGCGTTATGAACCCACCAGTGCTTCTTCCCCACCCCCAACCCCGTCTTCTTCCCAGATTGGACTTTGTTTTGTTTTGTTTTACGACATCTCAGTGTTCAGATTTCCCTTCACTGGGCTTCCACCAATTGGCAACAGAAAATAGTTGATCTTTCCTTTTATTTCTGATACTCTTCTTGGAGATGCCGAAAGCCTGTTGTTTTGGGGGCGTTTTTTGGTTTGGTTTGGTTTGGTTTTGGCCTTCAGTGGTTCCCCGGGCTGCTGTGCCTGGGACAGCCTCCAGTGACCCCCTGCCCTTCTCTGGGCAGCGCTGCTGGTGTCCTGCCTGCCCCAAACACACCCCTAGACACTGTTGGTGCCGAATGCCATCGACCCCCTGCTGACTGTGTCGCTGCCACCTCTTCCTGCCCCAGCGCTGGCTAACCTGAGGGCCTGGTGTTGTCTGTGACCTTGAAGAATCTCCCCGTGCACACCTCTTCAGGTTATTTATAGAAGTGTGAAATCACAGGTTTTTGTTCTCCCTCTAGAGAGTATTTACATATCTTCATCTAGAAATGGGTCCCTTTGTCATTACCCTTTATTTAATGTCCCTGAGAAATTCCACATTTGGGGTTGGAGGGAATTCGTGGTGTTGAAATTGGTTCAGTCCTTAGTGTGGAATCCTTGAGGTTTTCTGAAAAATTCAAATGAATACAGCTGACTGGACCCTTCAAAGAAGGAAAGTAGCCAGACCTGATCTGTGCCCAGCCGAGCCTTGCTTCTGGCTAGTAAGCTGCTCTTGTTGTGTCCCCAGGAGCCATTCGTGTTCTTGGAGGACACTTGCTGGGGACCCCGGGAGGTGGACAGTGGCAGGGACAGACCAGGCCGCCTTGCGATGGTGTAACCAGAGTCGCCTTTCCCCCGGCAGAGGTGGATGAGTGTTCCTGGCCCGACCGCGGCGGGTGTGAGCAGCGCTGCGTGAACACTCTGGGCAGCTACAAGTGTGCGTGCGACCCCGGCTATGAGCTGGCTGCTGACAAGAAGACGTGTGAAGGTTGGTGCGGGGCCCACCATGCTGGAGTGAGGGGGGACCAGGGACAAGTCCTCGGGAACGGGGCAGAGATGGGCACAGGCCAACTGTGAAATAACACAGACCCTTGTGGTGGACGATTCACCTCTTTCTCGGGGGAAAATAACTCGATCCAGTCACTGAAGTGAGAGGACTGCCCAGATCACACGTCCATCCTGTACCTGGAGCCTTGCTTTGTTTTTTTCGGTGACGGCGTAAAATTCACATGATGACTAAGGCAGAAAATAAACGCAAAGAGAGACTGCGAGCACTTGGGTGTGACTCGACAATTGGCGCGTTCCATTCACTCCGCTTCCACCTCGGCCACCTGCACGCCTCTGCTTGCTGAAAGCCAGGAACATTGCATAGCTCGGTGCGAACATTTCCACTTTCCCTTTGGTCCAAGTCATGTGGCGTCTCCAACGATGCCACCGGGTGACAGATGAGCACAAATGCATTGTTGTTATTTTTAAAAGCACTAAAGTACTTGTCGTCAACTTCATCCCTCCAAATCCGCATCTGAAACAGACTGGAAGAAAGGGTGCTGAATTCATCAGTTCAGATTGTCTAACTTTTTTTTTATTATTATTAAAGAACGGCAGGGCTTATTGCTGCTTCGGGGAAATCACAGTCACTTGGAACTAACACCAAACAAATCTTGCTTCTGTTTCCCCTGTGTAGTGGCCTGTGGCGGCTTCATCACCAAGCTGAATGGAACCATCACCAGCCCGGGGTGGCCGAAGGACTACCCTACCAACAAAAACTGTGTCTGGCAGGTGGTGGCCCCTGCCCAGTACCAGATCTCTCTTCAGTTTGAAGTGTTCGAACTGGAAGGCAATGACGTATGTCTCTGCACTCTAATTCACAGGGGACTGTGTTGGGACGTGGCTCAGGGCTGGGACCGGTAAGGGGTCAGCGGGCAGGGAGGTGGCTTCCTAGGCATCTTCACTGGGCAGAATCTGGGGACTGTGTGTGCAGCAGCTTCAGCTGTACCTCCTCTGCAGACTTAGTGCTTGGGTCCTCTTGTCACTGGTAAATCTGAGAAGAATCAGGAGAGGAGTGGAGGAGGCAGTCTTGGGTGGGGGAAAGGGGAAGTGGTCCAGACAGGTGTGTCCCCTGAGGGAGGAACCTGGGGTTTAGAGTCTAGCTGAGGGCAATGGAGAAGGTGATGTGTAGCTGGGGACCAGGATGGTATCAACAGCCTATTGCCTCCCTTAGACAGTGGCCACAAGCGACCCGGTCAGCCAAGGCCAAGCAGAGCCCCACTGCCAGAGTGTAGTGTCCGTCAGACTGGAGGGGCCCCAGTGGGAATCTAGAGGACCCTCCTGCTGGGCCTGGCTGAGTCAGTCTGGCCAGCTGGCAGGGCGCAGAGCTCAGGAGGGGGATCCTGCAGTGCCGGGGTCAGGGGCGGGAAGGCGGGGCCCCGCAGCTCCCCACACGCTCCCTTGCAGGTGTGTAAGTACGACTTCGTGGAGGTGCGCAGTGGCCTGTCCCCTGACGCCAGGCTGCACGGCAGGTTCTGTGGCTCCGAGACACCTGAGGTCATTACCTCGCAGGGCAACAACATGCGCCTGGAGTTCAAGTCGGACAACACGGTGTCCAAACGCGGCTTCCGGGCCCACTTCTTCTCAGGTGTGGGGTTTGCGGCGCGGCCACGTGCTGAGGGCCACAGGGCTGTGCCAGCTCCCAGCCTCCAGGGCGCCTGGCCACCCCTCTCTGCCCTCCCCCACTCCCCCGTATCTCCATAACAAACGCTCACCAGCTGGGTAGTATAGAGCAAAAGAAATATATTCTCCCGGTTCTGGAGGCCAGAGGCCCCAGTGGGGTGTGGGCGGGGCTCTATCCTCCGCAGGCTCTAGGGGAGGCGCCGCCCCTGCCTCTTCCTGGCTGTGGTCCCAGTGCTTGAGTGTTCGGTGACCTTCATCTATCCTTTAAGTGTTGTCCTGGGATTCTTAGCTGTCCTCGCGAAGCAGGAGGCTATAAGTAAAACTTAAAGTGTCCTGTGGCCCATGGCCCGCTGTGGGCAGACAGCGCAGGGCGCGAAACGCCTTGACCCCCGCAGTTACCCCGTGGGGGCGGGCTGCGGCGGCTGGGGAGGGAGGCTGGCCCTCTGTTACTGCAGGAAGAAGCTGGCTCAGGAGAGGGCTGCACACGGCCCTGGCTCCAGCTGTAAGACTCGTAACAATAACACCTGCTAACGCTGGAGTTCGCTCATAATGAAAAATAAGAGCTAACACTTACTCTGAGCTGGACGCCCTTCTAAGGGCTTTCCCTGTCCTAATCCATTTCCTCCTCTCAACAGCCCTATGAGGCAAGGAACCATTACTGACTCCACTTTAAAGATGAGGCAGTTGAGGCCCAAGGCCCCAGTGGCTGGAGCTGGTGGACCAGGGCTGGCGCTCTGCATCTGGCCGGTGGCCCCGCACTTACCCACGCCACAGACAGGAGGTGGCGTGGGGTCGTGGACTGTGAGCCACTTGCTCACTGAGCGACCTTGGGGCACACGGGCATTCTCAGCCTCAGTTTCCTCATCTGCTAAATGGGGGCACAGGCGCCTTCCTCCTAAGGGCGTGTGAGAATGAACTTCCATAATGGACGGAAGTGCTTGGGTCAGTGCCCCTTGCTAGTCAACACCCAGTACATGCTAGCGGTTATTATTATTGTGACTATTGTTATTAATATTGGCCTACCCTTTAAGGAGCTCCTTGTTTTCCGTGGGGAACGGGGGGGGGATGTATATATTGACCTGCTGGAGGAGTGTGGGGAGTCCACTGTGTGCCAGGGCCGTGTAGCCCCCCTCCCCCCCCCCACCCCCGCCCCCAGTAATCAGGGAGGCAGCTTCTGAGCAGAGTTCTGAGTTGAGAGAAACCGCCCGGGTGGGTGGCTCCCCTTAGGAGAGTCTGTTGGTCTCCCCAGACAAGGATGAGTGCGCCAAAGACAACGGCTGGTGCCAGCACGAGTGCGTCAACACGTTCGGGAGCTACCTGTGCCGGTGCCGGAACGGCTACCGGCTGCACGAGAACGGACACGATTGTAAAGAGGGTGAGGCTGCAGCGCGGCGGGGGGCGGGGGCGGGGCCAAACTGTGCCCGGAGTGCGCCAGCTGTCGGAGCGGGAGCGAGCGGCCCCTCCCTGGGCCCCGCTGAGGCTCAGGGTCTGCCTGAAGAGTGATTTCCCCAGGGCCGTGCACCCCTTCGTGGGTCATGGCGTTACTCTGGCACAGTGGCTAAGCCCTCAGGCTCCAGGATCAGGCTACCTACGTTTAAATCCTGGCTCTCCTACTTACTAGCTGTGTGACCTCAGAAAAGTTACTTAATTTCTTTGAGCCTCAGTTTCCCTTCTGTTTAAAGAGGAATAAACATACGTCCTTCTTAAAGTTTTTTTCTAAGGATTAAATGAGAGAATGCCTAGAAAGTATTTCAGACAGTCTGGCCCATATTAAGCACTTGGGATGTTGATAAATATCAGCCATCTATGTCATAATATTATTTACCGTATGCAGGTCCAATAGTAAAATAGAATCGGGAAAGCTTTGCTCCCTACTCCATTCACTACAGGGAGTTCCTCAGGGCCAGATGGCTTTGACTGTCCAGTCATGCTGGGAATGGCCTTGCTCTGTTCTTGCTCCACCCTGCAAAGGGAGTTCGAACATCTCTGATAAACGCACAGGCCTCCGGGCCTTGGCCTCAACCACAAAGGCCTGCAGAGGACGTCAAGGGTGAGAGATAAACATTTCGCAGTCAGGAGACTTGGCTGGGCTCACGTCTGGTCAGGGCCTTCCTAGACTGTTAGAGGATGAGCTAAGATGCCCTTAGAAGCAGGATGCAGCCCGTTCCGAGCCCGGCCTGTGCCACCGACAGGGCGGCCATGGATTGGCTGGGAGGCGGGTGGGAAGAACGAGGAAGGAGCTGTCGTTCTGGGATTTAAAACATCATTGGCAAACCCCTGTGAGGTGGGCCTGGGCCAGAGTAGCGCTTGCCTCGTGTGGCGTGGGGGAGGTCACGAGGGCTACAAACTCCACAAAGGTCCTGCCCGCTGAGTGGTGGCTGCCTTCCTGTGTGTCCCCGGGGTGGGGCGGGGGGTGCCCAAGTGAATGTCCTGGGCGCCGAGCCCCTGCCCCTGTGGGCGCCTGTCCCCAGGGCTGAGGATCAGGGAGCAACAGGACCTCCTTGCAGCCACTTCACCTGCCACCACCCACCCTCCCTTGCCCCCTCCAGCCACCTCAGCCTGACGCCATGGTGGCCCGAGGCCCACCTCCTCAGCTCCCTCCGTGTCCTAGTCACAGCCAAGGCAAGCCCAGGTTCAAGTCCTGGCTCCACCCATTGCTAGCAGTTCACTTACCCGCTCTAAACGATCATGTTTCTCATTCGGCAGCTGGGAAAGGGTGCATTCTGAATGCTTAGCACAGTGCCCAGCACGGAGGGAGGCACGTTCTAACTACTGGCCAAAATGCTACTCAGTGAGCAGGCCGTGGGGCCACTCTCTGCTAACGGCGCTGCGACTGGGGCAGCGTCTGTGGCCTCCAAAGGAAACCACTCTGAAAAACCGAAGAAGTAATACAGAGATGAAGGCATAGCAATGAAGGTCTTTGTTAGCTCTTGCCAAGCCTTTTACAACCATTGTCTCATTTACTCTACGTAATCTCCCTGTGATTCTGGCACCCCTTTTACAAATAAGGACATCGAGATTGAGATGAGTGCCCCAAGTTCCACAGCTTGAAGGGGGCGGAACCAGGGTCCACCTGACCCCAGGGCCCATGCTCCAAACCATTCACTCCACCATATTTCCATTGGTAACCACGATGTGGTTAGTAACAGAAAGATGACCTGGCTCCTGAGCCACGGCCAGGAAGGTGGCAAAGTCAAACAAATCAGCAAATCTCTAAGCCAGGCGACACTTGATTCAGGCTGACCCCTGCTCCCACATATCCAATCTACTGTGGGACCAACAGAGTGAGGGGCAGATGACTTCTTAGAAAGCCTCCTATATGCCTCCAAGTGAATTACTTCTCTCTCCACTTGCACCCCCGTCACCCCAGCTGGCTGTGCGCACAGGATCAGCAGTGCAGAGGGGACCCTGGCGAGCCCCAACTGGCCTGACAAATACCCCAGCCGGCGGGAGTGCACCTGGAACATCTCTTCGACCGCAGGCCACAGGGTGAAACTTGTGAGTCATTTTTGTAGTTAATGGACCACAGGGACAGAGAGACGTGGGCTCTTCCAGGTCTCGGCTCTGAAACGGGGAAGTTACGCAAGGTTTCTCGGTCCCAGTTTCATGACCTGGAGAATGGAGGTGCTAGTGAAACCTACCCCCTGGGGCTGCTGAGCCGATGAAAAGAGGGTGCACATGAAGCCCTCAGCACAGGGTGTCAGGTGACAAAAGCTCTGTAAGTAGCACCTGTTCACGGTGGTACCAGAATGAGGCAGAATCTGCCACATGGTATGGTTTGAGATTTCATTATTTCCTGTTTTAATTTTTTCACAAGCCGGTACATTCTCAAGGTTTAAAAATGTCATCAGTACAGAGGGCTGGAAAGCGAAAATCAAAAATTTCCAGTCCCCGTGCTGCTCTAGAATGGACCTCTCTGAATATTTGGGGGCGAGCCTCCCAGACGTGTTCTGTGCACGCGCAATCACGGGGTACATGCCTGGGACAGCGAATGTACGTACGGCCTTTTTCTTGTCCAACTTCTCAAAGGGACCTTATTGTCCAAGTTCTTCTATGACTTACAGTTTTTTAATTAAAGATAGCAAATTAAGTTACTTATGCTTTCTTAATTTGAATTTAAGAAAATTTAATCCAATTTTTCTCTTGAATTAAAAAATACACATCTCCCAAGCCTTTCTTTAAAGTCCCTTCCAAACAGACTGTGGTCTGCACAGCACGCTTGTCTATTTCAAAGATGGATGAGTCTTTTCCACACGTCTCTTGCTTAGCCCCCAGCGACTCCCAGGTCCTGGAGCATAAAACGAGCTCTCTGGCCAGCTGAGCAGTCGCTGCACTGGAGACAAGCAGTTCTGAATGGGTTGCTCAGACTCTGGGGATGAGTAAGCTCTTCAGAAGGCATGTGGATGTCGCTCTGAATTATGGACGGTAATGAAGGGTGAATGGAAGGGAGCAAAGGACAATGTGATGATAAACAGACGTGGCCCAGGGCTTGCCCGGGTGTTGATTGGCAAGAGCAGTGAGCACCGGTAGCTGAAGGGGCGTGCAGGCTAGAGCGTGGGTGCTGGTGTCTCTGTGCCAGGGCTGGGGCATCGAGGGGTGGAGAAGGCAGGGCCCCTGACCAGGGTGCTCACAGTGGGCACCTTCTGTGCATGGCTGCCCTGTGGGAAACGCTTTCACGTGCTGCTGTCCTGGGTGGATCAGAACAGCCTTGTGTCTGTGTGAGGGTGAATTACAGAAGGTGCCTTCCCCAAGGCTGCCATCTGCTGGAAGATGTTCGCAATGGCAACATAAATATCTGACACCGCGGGGAGAGGGGTTGGCATTCCCTAGGGTTAGGAATGGGCAATCTGCACAACTGGACGTGGAGCTTCTTGTCAAAGGGCCACAAGACTTAGTTGCCGCAAACACCTTTCCCTGTTCCTTGAGGCGCTAAGGAACTAACTAAGCGACCACAGTGATCGCCGTTGGGCCAGACCTCAACTTTACCTGAGGTTCATGCGTATATGCGCTAGTTTTTTTTTTTTTTTTTTTTTTTTTTTTAACAAACTTCCTTGGGAAGTGGATGGTGGCTTTATCGATCATGCCCTGTTTTGTTTTTTGTTTTTGTTTTTTGCTCCCTACTTCTGAGTAGCTGGTGTTATGCTGCATTGGGACATCCTGTGGACCTTTGGGGGGCTCCCCGCCACTCTGGCTCACGGTCTCCCCTCCCGTGCATCACACACCCTGGTGCCGCTGGCTCCCCTTCCTGCCCCTGCCCACCATCCCTACCCCACTCTCTGGCTCCCTTTCTAGAAGATGCAAAGCACTTTGCCCACTTCAAGCGTTTTGGCATTCCTATGAAAGTCCACGCTGCTAATGGCCCCTCTCCACCCCCAGCCCTGCCCTGCCCCCCCAGCCCCCTTCTTGTGAATTGAGACCCCCTCCCCAACTAATGTCCTCTCTATGACTCTGTCTTTTGATCCAAGTCTTTATGAAACTCTGTCCCCTCTCACCTTCCCTGTTTCCCTCCCAACCATAGACAGGCCATGAGTTGGTCACCTGCCCAACACCTGAGAAGTTCTACACCTGGAGCTGCAAGCCTGGTGTATGACCTGGAGTCATGGGGCTCCCCAGCTGCCTCAGGGGACAGTTTTTGAGGGGCACAGGGAGGAGGGAGGCAGTATAGGCTGGTGATGGTTAGAACTTAGGCTGGAGTCAGGCTGGTTGAAGGTCAAGTGCAACTCCATCCTCTAGCTGTGTAAGCTTGAGCAAGCCATTAACTTCTCTAAGACTCAGTTTCCCTTTCTACACACTGGAGATAATAATAGCTCGTCCCTCCTAGCATCGTCAGAATTAAGTGAGAAAACTCATGCCATTCAGCTGGTGCCAGCCGCCATCAGGATGACGACTCGGGCAGTGTGCACTTCATAAAGCCTCGTTCCCGTCACTCGGGCCGAAGGGCGGCACAGCACGGCGCGGCGGTTAAGGGCACGGGCTCTGGGGCCAGACCTCCCGGTCATGACCCAGCTCTGCCTGTGGGGACCTTGGGCAAGTCGTCTGGCAACTCTGCGCCTCAGTTTCCCTGCCTGTAAAGTGGGGTTTGAAATGGTAGACACATCACAGAGTGGTGAGGATTATTAATACTTGTAAAGCACTTACAGCTGCTCCCGGCCCCCCTCGAGCCCTTGGTCACTGCTGACCTCGCGGAGTGGGGGAGGGGCTGTGTGACGTCATGGAAGGAGTGCAGATGCCAACAGGCACTGAAACCGTCTGGACCGCCGTCTCATCTGCAAGTGCTCGCAGGAGCAGTAGCTCGTGCCGTCACTTCCTAGGGTTGTTTTGGAGACCAAAAGAGGAGCCAAGTCCGGCCCTGTCTACCGATGTCACCACGGCGACCATGGCTCCATGCCCCCTGTGCAGCTGGCTGGGCAGACGTGTGTCCTGCCTCGCCCCATCCCCTCCCACCCCAGGGGAGGTGGCCCCCACCCTGGCTGAACGCCAGGCCCTTGCCTCACTTTGTGCTTTTCCACCTCCAGACGTTTAATGAGTTCGAGATCGAGCAGCACCAGGAATGTGCCTACGACCACCTGGAAGTGTACGACGGCCCCGACAGCCTGGCGCCCATCCTGGGCCGCTTCTGCGGCAGCAAGAAACCAGACCCCGTGGTGGCTTCGGGCAGCAGCTTGTTTCTTAGGTTTTACTCAGATGCCTCGGTGCAGAGGAAAGGCTTCCAGGCGGAGCACAGCACCGGTGCGTGAGCCCCCGGCTCTGTGGGCTGGAGACAGATGGGGGATAAGGATGGGAAGGGACTGGCTTTTATGCTGATTGTGTGTGGGGCGTGGGGGGGGGCGGTGCACTGACAGGTCCCTCTTAAATGAAGCATGGGCAGCAATAGGGGAAAGAGTTGTTTCCTTTAAAGTCTTGAACTGACGATTTTAAAGCGGGCAACATCTCGTTGGTGCTGCATCTCCTCCCCTTCTCCCTCCCACCGTCCTTTCTTTTAAAAAATGTATTTGTAGTTTTGCTGGCCTGTGAAATCCAAAAGTCTGGGAGCTGAGTGCTGGAGAGCAGCCCCTTCTGAGGACGAGTTCCGGAAAATGAAAAACATTTTCTGTTCCCCCTTATTTGTCCTTCACTTAAAACATAAGTAGCTTTATTCGGTCCTTTGGAGGAAATATATAACCCTATTAACTGGCATGTCTGCTTTGTTAAATAGAAGAATGTCAGTAAGAAAATTGGCTCTGTTCTTGAGCCATTAAATGTTACCACCTGGGACTGGAACCCCTGGAAGCAACTTTGACTCTGATTCTGGCATTAGACGGTGGCCCTCTGAGCAAGTGACCTGCTCGGAGGCTGAGAGCAGGATCTGCGGACTCTGTGAGGTCCTCTGGTCCCTGTAATAGCCCTTCCCCCAGCTTTTTTTTTTTTTTCAGAGCCAGAAAATATGAACCAGGTAAAACAAAATGACAAATGGCACCCGTTTAAACCTTGCCTAGCAGAAAACACTTCACATTTATACCCTCTCAGCTCCTTAATGGGCTCCGGCTTTCCCGAGGGAAATTTAAAAGCCATTGACTAGTCACTACTTTACTCTCCTGTCCCTACAGAGAGGACAGAGGTGCTTGAGGCGGGTCAGGGTCCTGGCAGGAAATGGGGGTGTGTTCAGATAGTGTTGTTATTTGAGGAGAATTTTATAAGGGACTGTTGACAAAGAGGTGGGCAGGTAATGGGGACCCCCACAAAGGGCAGTGCAGCAACCAGGACTAGGAACTGTAGGGCTATTACTACCCTCAGGATTGGATGAGGGAGTAGTTTCTGGAGCCTGGAGACAGAAGGAGGGCAAGCAAGGGACCTCTGGACAGGAGCTGTGACCTTAAGTTGGAGAACATAGCCTTGGCAACCCCACAGGGAAGGAGCCTAGGACTTGACCTCTGACCTCTCTGCTCCCTCCGCTGAGCTGCTGATGCTCCCCATGGCTGAGCCCAACCAGAGGCAGAGGGCAAGGCAAGCTAGAGGTCTGCCTCCTGAGGATTGAGAGGCAATCCGGCAGGAGGGAGGGAGACCACCCTGCCCTGCTCTGTGCCCATTCCACGGCCTTGCGCACCTCAGGGGGTTGAAATTTCTCCAAGACAGCTCACAGCAAGAAGAAATTCTAAGCCAACTGGGCCTGGACGGTGGAAGCCACACTCTGGGGAGCTCCAGCCCCCTCAGGGGCGTGGAGCACATGAGGACAGACAGTGAGGGATTCGCTCCCAAAGTTTCTGCTGCTTTGTCATCTCTGATCCCTGTCATTTATCCATTTGTATTTTGTGGCCTCTAGTGGCCTAGACACAGGATAGCATGGCACCCAGGCCAGCCAGAGTCACGGTTCTAGTGATAACCCCAGAAACCAGGATGTAGAATACAAAGTATGAGGCACAGCCCACCCGTGACAGCACAGGCCTATCCGTCAGTACTGCGACAAGCAGGAACCCAGCACGTCTGTTAGGAGGTTCCTAGGTGTCAGACTTTGCCAGAGGTTCTGGTGTGCTTTTGGTGCCCTCTGTTGGCAGAAATTACAAATTACAGTAAGTCGATTGGGTTGGTGTGAGCCCTCGGCAGAGGCTTCTAGCATTTCCAGGGAGTTAGGCGGTCAGGATTCAGGCAGCCAGGTTGTTTGTTTGTTTGTTTGTTTGTTTGTTTTGCTTGTTTAGCAGTACGCTCAGATATCCTGGGAGGCCTTATTTGGCTCAACCTGGGAATGCGGGACCTTGGCTGGTAAGGATTCCGCAGTGAGCCCTGGGACTCAGAGCCATGGTCCTCTGTAAAGCGGGATGATGATGAGACTTGCCCGGCCTCTCCCACAGGGCACGCGTGGACTTTGCAAAGAAAGCTGGCCTGTCATAAGGGTGTAAAGAGAGAAGTCCCAGGGTGGGAAGGGGGGACAGGGGGAGGGGTGGCCCATGGGTTCTCTGTGCCAAGGGAGCATCGTGGTTCTCTCTCCTCTCCAGAGTGCGGGGGCAGGCTGAAGGCCGAAGTGCAGACCAAAGAGCTCTATTCCCATGCCCAGTTTGGGGACAACAACTACCCGAGCCAGGCCCGCTGCGACTGGGTGATTGTGGCGGAGGACGGGTACGGCGTGGAGCTGATATTCCGGACCTTTGAAGTGGAAGAGGAGGCGGACTGTGGCTACGACTACATGGAGGCCTACGACGGCTACGACAGCACAGCACCCAGGCTCGGCCGCTTCTGTGGCTCCGGGGTGAGTCCCAGCGTCGCAGGCCCGGGGAGACGCAGGGTGATCTCTGAGAGCATGCGCAGTGGAGTCGCACCCACCTGGGTGTGAGCCCTAGCTCCCCTGCCCTTGCGGACAGCAGCCAGGAGGCCTGCTCTGCTGGAACAAAGTGGGAACTGGGGAGAACAGTCCGAGAGCAGGTCGGGAGGGAGCCAGGGCCCCATTCAGAAGGGTCAGCCCCCAAAGAGCATTTTCCATTTAGGACTTGCTGCCTATTTTTGCAAAACGCACCCCTCACCACCATTTTTGTTTGGCTTTTAGGCTTTTAAAATTTCTAAATTATACTTTTATATATCTCATATCTTTACAATTCTCTCCCCAAGCAAAACTAAATGCTCATGAAAATTATGTATCACCATCTTACCATAAAGACAAAGTTATGCTCAAGATCATCATCGTTTTTCTCACTATCACCTCTTTCCTGGGCCAGGGTGTTTTTTGTTCACTGCTTCCCTGGCACCTGACATAGGACCTGCCACATACTGGTGTCCAGTGAAGAAGTCTGGGCCTGCAGTACAGTGTCCTGGTCCCACTCTGACTACACCACGCTGGGCCCCCAGCCCTCCCCTTTTCTCACCTCCTGGGCTCATTACTCAAGCTTCTTTGCTATTGGCTGGGTGCACAGCCAATCATTTTGGAGTCGCTAGTGCTCCTTGTGCTAATCAGAACCTCAAACTGGCATTTATATGTCTTGAATAATTCCATCTTCCGGCACCCTCTCAAAAAGATCGTGTGACATAACCAGCGCAGAGCCTTCGGTAGATAACATCTTTCACACTCTGGGCCCACATGCCAAGGAGAGCCTGGGAGTGTCCAGGGCAGTGAACTCTGTGGGAAGTCCAGTTCGGTTCCACTAGAATCTGGGGGGCAGCAGCCTCGGCACCCAGGTCCCAGTCATGGACCTCCTGGCAAACACTTTCTGACACAGGTAGTGGATCCATTCACCTTCTGTCCTTGGACAGGACACCATCTAAAAGTGCCTTTTGCTTCAGGTCTCCTGGGAGACACATTACAGTGCTGCCCCTGGAGCTGAGTGATTCATGGTACGCACTTTACCCTCAGAAAGCCGTGAGCTGGGTCCTGCCTAGTGTGGGAACTTGAGTCTCAGTTTTCCCAAGCATAAAATGGAGATAGCACCTGCCTTGTAGAGTTTAGCGACATTTACATGAGACACGGTCTGAAAGCGCGTAGACCAGAGCCTGCCCCTTCTATGCACTGAATAAATTCTATGTGAGCTGGGTGCTAGGGTTGTCTTTGGAAAAGCAGGGCCCTGGGAGCTCTCTGGAGTAGAATTTGCCATGTTTTCCTCCCAAAACGAGCTTGTTTTGAGGCTTTTCAGAGTCTCTGGTGCCAGGGGTGCCTCATGGCAGCATCAGCCACCCTGTGTCTTTGTGTGAGGTTCTGCCTCGTCCTTACCTTACACTCCGACCACAGCCACCTGGCTTAAAGGCCCCTGCTCTTCCTCTCCCCTTCCCTCAGCCACTGGAAGAAATCTACTCCGCAGGGGACTCGCTGATGATCCGGTTCCACACGGACGACACCATCAGCAAGAAAGGCTTCCAGGCCCGGTACACCAGCACCAAGTTCCAGGACGCCCTGCACATGAAGAAATGATGTCAGTGCTCTTGAAAGCAGCGGTTGAGATGGTTTTTTATAAAAATAGCACCTTGTGAGTCTGCTCTAAAACAGTGTACAGTATTTTTCTCAAACAAAACCTCAAAATCTAGTCTTGGAGGTGTGTATTTGATGAAGTTTGGCCAACAAGGAAGAGAGAAGACGCTCCTTTGATTCCAGCTGCAACATTATCCATTATGGACTTTTAAAGAAGATTAAGGTTTGAAGTCACTGATCATTCAAGCTATGCCTGTTATTACCCATTGTCCTTGTCACTCGCTCCTGTGGGGCGAAAGGCCATCCTTAGGTCGTCACCCCTCCATTTCTGGATGTGCTTCCGTAGGTGCCAGTAAAGTGACCGTGTCCTAGAGACTTGGGCTGTCTTCTGTCTACAGTGGGCGATGGGGGTGAAAGCTGGGCCGCGGCTGGTTTGCTCCTCGGAGCTTCGACTGGAGACGCGTTAAGCAGGAAACCTGAGAATATGGACTCCGGAACCTCAGGCACCGCGGTCAGCGGCACATGGAGGAAGCTTCAGTGTGAGAATCACAGTCACAAAGTTGGGAGACCACCAGCGTTTGCCTGTGCCATCGGCTCTCCCTGCCCCTGTTTTTCCCCGTACCCCTAACTGCACCAGAGGGCTCGGGCATCTGCTGTGCATTCCAGCAGGACATTTGCTGGTGTTTGCCGAGAAGAAAATGTTCTGGCTGGTGTTGACACTCCTTTGCTCACCGACTTTGAGAAGACTCCACCTGTGCACCGTGGGATTCCACGGACTTAGAAGGACCTGCCTTCCTCCAGCTGTGGAGGCAGTGGCTGTGTTGATCTTGACTCTTGGACAACCAGTTCAAACTGCGTTTGCAAGACATGCAAAGACATCTTATGAGGGCCCAGCTCAGGTCCCTCGTGGGGTGAACACTGTTGAAAACTGGTTAATTATAACTTATGGAAAAGTCGACACCTTGTGGAACGAGTTAACCTTGTCTAACTCCTGTAACCAATCAGGTTAAAGACTGCATTGGTGACTCCGCTCGGACGGACTAGCATCCAATCACCACCTTGCAATCAGAATTCACCACACTTGGCACTTGTCCTAGAGACGTGTAGAGGATGTTGTTTACATAATTTTAGAACCTCCAGGTAAACTTTAAATAGCGAGGTAGTTTTGAATGGCATTTCATTAAGGCGTCTATGGGCATTATGAGCTAAAAGCTGTGGTATGTAGCTTTAAAAGAGTATTTATGTTGCGATAACTTTAAGTGATGTTTACAGAGCCGTGAGTCCTGTTTGGTGGGTGTGGAACACAGGACAGAGCCCCAGAAGGTTTTTGGTGAGAGTGTAGACAGCTCCCATGCACCAGAATTCCTTTGGGCTGAATGAGCATTATTTTAACAAAGTATTTGCAAAAGGTTAAAGGTTATATTTTTTAAAGATCAGGATATGCCCCCAGAGGACTATGTCTAATTAAAATATTGCTGGGAGTAAAAAAGAAAAAAGAAAGAAAGAAAGAAAGAAAGAAAGAAAGAAAGAAAGAAAATAATAAAAAGAAAGGTGGAAAATGCATGGAAATATTTTTTCCTTATAACAAAAAATGAAACTATTATTATGAATGATAATATATGTCTGTATATATACGTATGTGTGGGAAGGATCAGCTGTCAGAGCCTTAAATCAGTGCAGGGTGATAAAGGCCAGACCACGGACCATGGCTTTATGGAGCAGGCCCTCCTGGACCTGCAGCTCACTCGTCTCTGTCCCGTCTCTGTCCCAGCTGTTTCTGGGCCTCCCGGGGCCCTGTGCGGGGGTTCCGCCTGCCTCCTCATGTTGCGGCAGAGCGCAGGCCCTGCCCCAGGAATCTTTGATTCAGCCAAGGGAGCAGCTTGTCTCGTGGTCCCCACCTCCCCTGCCTATGAGGGTGGGTTCCATTTCTCTGATTTTTTTTATTTTTCTGAGGTTTTATTTTTGTTTCAGCTTATCTGTCCAAGTTAAAACTGGAATCAGAATACGTATGGTGGCTATTAAGGGTCTCTCTTCAAAGACATGAAAATTGTGTCCTTTCAACCTGTAGAGGTCTAAAAAAGATTAACGGATTCCCTGGAAAAGCGAGAGGGAGTCAGAAACCGTCAGCTTTGTCTCAGCGAATGCCCCCACCCCCAGTGAAACAATGGGACTCATTTTTGTCTCTTTAGTACGGGTACTTTCAAAAACACACAACTTCGACAATTACCAACCTATGTCCAATCTGAAACAATGGGACCGTTATGAAATCCTTCAGTGAGGCCTTCTGGGAGTGACGTATTCCAGCAAAGACAAGCTCCGATTCAGCTGGGGCTGGCCAGATTGCTCCCCGGGAAGCTCTCACTCAGGGGACTTATGCACAAAGCAGGTTCTGCAAGAGTCCACATGGCTGGCTTCATGCAGAAAAGTCCCTTCAGCAGAAGGATCCAGGCCCCCTGCCATGGCTCTTCCAAACGCTCAGTGACCTTCCTGCACACACCCCTGGATGCAGGGGAAGGAGCCGGGGGCGTTGCTCCAGCCAGCTTGGTCTTTTAATTGGGTGCCGAGCCTTGGGGACATCACAGAGCTCCCAGACTAGCTTCAGTTCAGAGAATTATCTTGACGACCTGATGAAATATTCAGGGTCTGAGTCTTCAGCCTGGTCCAATGCCAGTGTAATCTGGTCTAGTGGGAGCGAGAACCCGGGTCCCGGGGCAGAAAAAGGGTCTGGAAGTAACTTTAACTGCAGAATTTCTCCCAACAGAGAACATACGTCTGTGCGTTGGTTCCCTGGAGCTTTATTTTCTTCCAAAGTGAAGTTTCCTATCACACGTGAAATACTCACACTGTTTAAATCATTTGTAAAATCTTGTTAACTGGCAAGATCACCCTGGGCCCCTGCGAGGAGTCTCCCGTCATCGCTCCCGGTGGTGCCGTCGTTCAGTGTGGGTGCGGCTCTTCCCGCGGCTCTGGCAGGTGTCTTTCCAGTTTCCTCTGTAGATGGAACTGCTGAAAAAATAATCCCAAATGCCTAAAAGTTTTCTGTAAAACAAAGAAAAAAGGAAAGCTGTTGAGAGTGTTACCTATAAATATACGGTACTGTTTATTTTGTGTAATTTTCCATGTCATGAAGTGTTGTCAGTTTTGAGGAGAAAGCGGAGAGGAGCGGACATGTCTCTGTCTAGAAAGACTGGTTTCATTAAAGAGTGTGCATTGACTGACGTGTCCCGGGTGTCTCTTACCTGCTCCGGCAAGGCTGGCCCCCGTGTTGATGCCTCACTCCAATACCACAGGAATATGGGGAGCATGGAAAAAGGGGGTCCTGCCCAGTGTCTGACTCCAGCACAGAGCTCTCTGTGGGACCCAGAAAGTCACGAGCAAAGCTAAGGCGGCTTCAGAGTGGCCCCCCTTCTTGGACTCGAGCAGGCCGGAAGTTTGGCAACATAATCACTATGGAGCTGGTTGCTTCTACAAGGGTGTAGATGAGGGGGACGTCTGCCATTTGTCAGCTCTCTCAGCAGCTCTCTCCACGCATCTCCCCGCAGTTTTGTGCCCAAGGACCACATCTGACATTAAAATTGAAGGTCATGGCTCCTGGAAGGTGACCTTTTCTCCCTGGGCTCTGGCAGCCACTCCTTCCGTTTCCCCCTCAGGTCCAGGGGTGGTGAGGACACTCTGTAGGCCTAACCCTGGGGCACTGCATTATTTGTCCCCCTCAGGTGACCTTTATAAATAGTCCTTTTAATAAGCCCCACCACCATATCCTGTGTATCACTCATTTCCTGTGGGGACCCTGATGGTAGAGGGTCGTTTCTAACTCGAGGAGAGACCCTCCGCCTAATCGAGAACAGTCTTTGTAGGTTTGCCAGATGAAGAGAATTTTAGGTATGCTTGGAGTTTTGTGGGTCATATCAGGGAAGGGTAGTTAATAAGGGACCATGTTTTTAAACACAATCAGAATTAATGCCCAGCTACTGAACACAAGCTGGTTTTGTGCTATCTGTACAGTGAGTGTCGAGGTTTTACGGTTTTTCTACCTTCTGTGGTCACCGGTACCTGAAGGATGAGCCCCAGCTGTGCAAGGGTGTGACTGCTTGATGCATCAGCAGGGTAAGGTGGCGTATGGGCAAAACACGCCCCCAGCATCAGGGGCTTCACATAAGAAGGTTTGTTTCTTGTTCAAACTACCTACTCATTTCTAGTACCTGGCCGCTTTTCCAGGTCCCCCTCCGTCGGTCTGGGCTGGGCTGGCAGCGCCTTGCTGGCCCCTGTGTCAGATGGAAAGACGGTGTGGAGAACCGCGCACTGGCTCTCACAGTGCCTGCATGTGTCGTCTCACTTCCACCTCGTGTCATTGGCCAGAGCAACTCACCGGGCTGCTCCTGGCTTCAGGCAAGGAGTGGCGTGAGCGGGAGATGCCTGGCAGGCCCCACCGATGGCTCTCACGGTGACTGTCACGGGTAGGGAGACGGCCAGCGTGCCGCTGCTGAACATTTCACGTCATCGCTGGATCCTCCCTGCTACTTTAGATAAAGATTAAAGCAGTTAGAGTAATGCCACCCATCACTGAGGATGGACCAGCTTTCAATTTTTAAATTTTTGTTTATTTAAATCCTCACCTGAGGATATTTTTTCATTGCTGAGAGGGCGGGGGGAGAAAGACATCGACTGGTTGCCTCTCGTACATGCCCCAACCAGGGATCAAATTTACAACCTCTCAGTCTATGAGATGAGGCTCAAACCAACAAGCCACACCGGCCAGGGCAGAGTGGACCAACTTTTTAAACTGCCCAGTTTAAAGTGACCACCTGGCAAGCAAGCCGTCAGTGTGCCTGGGCTTGTACAAGTGTTAGTGGTGGCATAAGAGAAATGACCAGAGAATCTCAGAGTCGGTGGCCCTGGCCTCCCACCCAGTAAGGGCCTGCCTTCTACGGTATCTCAGGAAAGAGTCCTCAGCCTCGTACTTCCAGAGATAGGGAGCCCACTTGCTTCACCCGTGCCCCCTTCTTTGGGGGGGTGCCAAGGTCCTTTTGCAGAACCACTGCTTCTCACATGGGGGGACCTGCACTGGGCAGACTGCCAGCCAGGCGGCAGGTCCTCTTTGGGCTCAAGACCTGAGCCAGACCACAAGATCCTCTTCCCAGAACTGGAGCCTTGATAAAGGGAAAGGGGCTGAAATATTTCGGAGCTTGTTTCCCCGGGGGGGGGGGGGGGGGGGGGGGGGGGGGGAGTATCCGGAGTGGACCACCTGGGAGGCGGCCCTGCTGCGGAAGCCTCAGGAGCGACCTGGCCTGGAGCCCTGCTCCCTGCCCGAGCGCCACCACACCCCACCAGCTAACCCCCTTCTCCTTAATCAGAGCCTGTTGTGATGCTTGTGACCAGGGGACCGTGATCTACCCAGACACCTAGTCCAGGACACCGCCGACTAGAGGTCACGGCAATTCTTCCGAAGGACTGACGTGTTCACTGGAGTGAGAGTCGGTGATCAGTGGGTGCCTAGCCAACAAAAACATCAGAAAAGGACCTCGCTGGCCTTGCCCGCCCACAGACAGCCTAGCCAGAGGGCTCTGGGACCGTGAACTGAAGTCCCTGGGTCTAGTCGTCCGGTCCAGGCATGGTTCTAGGCCCACCAAGTGAAGTTAGAAGCATAATTTGTACCAGATGTGCTGATGTGTATAGGCTAGTCACTGTCCACAGCACTGTTGGGAGGGAGGCTGGAAGGAGGGATGTCCCTTGCCTACGACCACACCCCACACCGCTTTCGGAAGGGTGGCCAGGGCTTCAATACAGATTTCTCTGAACTGCATCTCACCTGCCCCCGGGTGCTGATAGATTCAGTTTAGGCATCACCTTGGGAACCGGAAACCCCCTGAGGCGGAGACCTCATTGGTCTCGCTCAGGTCAGTGCCTCACGGCCTGCGTCCCACAGCCCAAATCCGTTTCTCCAGGATGGCCAGACTAAGCAAATGGGCCTCCACCCGCCCTGAGAGTCAAGCCCAAAACCCAGGGGCCGGCTTGCTTCTGCGCTTTCCCTCACCTTCTCTCCCCTCTTCTGCCCCACATTTTCTTTTTTTTTTCCCCCATCATCAAATCTCATTGCCTCTGCCTCCACGACAAGTCATGAACCCACCGACTGCTCCCCATTCCCATTGCCCCAGCCCAGGGCAGCCACCATCACCTCTCCCTTGGACTCTGGGAGCCGATGTCTGGCTTCACACTCTTGTCCCCTGTGACCCAGGCCCCACAGAGAGGCCAGCTGACCTTTGTCAACATCAGTTAGGTCAGGCTGCCTTCCTGCCTAACACCCTTGAACGGCTTCCCATCGCTCCACAAAAGAAACCTTACCTGCCCGAGTGTGCTCACCCTGCAGGTCCCTAAGTCGGTCTTCCAGGGTCACTCCAGGTTTCTGTTGCTCCAGGTGCACCGGCCACCTTCCGGTCTGCATCTGTGAGGGTACCACGCCTGCGTCAGCCCCAGGGTTTCGCCTCTGCTCTTCCCTCTGCCTGGGACTCTCTTCTCATCTTCCATGTGGAGCTTGAATGTCATCTCTCAGGACGGCAAAAGCAACTGCTTCCGGGTCACTGCTCTCTCCTTCCTTCCAGCCTGTTTGCTCCTCCACAGCAACTGCTGTCTGTCTGTCCTTGCTGGGACCTACAGTCCCTATGAGTTGGGGCCTCACTTGTCTTCGTCACCATTTCTGAGAGCGGTCCTCAGAATAATAGAGGGTATCAAAAAGACTTGTTAACTAGATGAAGAAATGCACTCATTTAAAGGATCAAATTTGTTGGTCCTGACTCCGTTGTTTTGTTGGCACATGACTCCCTCGCTGTTTTAAAGAAGCAAACTCCGAGCAGAGAACTCGTAAGAAATAAAAAGCAGCCCATGTCAACAGCCTCTTCAGCAGGGGTCCCAGCTCCAGCAGGGTCCCCATCAGAGTGTGAGAACAGAAAAGGGTGCGGCCAAACTCACTGGCCGGGGAGTGTGTCCCCTGTGGCCCCTGCGGTCCTGCCGCAAGCACAGAGCGGGTCCCCACCCCACGTCCCGGGGCATCCTCTGCAGGGATGCTGGGGATGTGCCAACTCCATCATGGCTGGGATGCCGCTGCTGGCTGCTGGGGCGCCTCAGCCTCAGTCACCCATTGTTTCCAACGAGCTCCCAGCTGTGGGAGCCTCTGAGCCCTCGGGCCAGCTCTGGGTTCTTTGCTGAGTTGGAGGTATTGCTGAGGAAGGGACCTGACAAGTGAGCAGGGCAGGATGTAAAGGCAGAGAGGGTGGGTAACCCTGGCCACACACAGTGGCTGTGCAGCAGGAGACCACCTTCCCTGAGGGATGGGCCGAGGACTTGGCTACTCCCCTGACCATAAATGGCTTGGCCAGGGCTCTCTCAGAGCCACCTCTTGCCCTGTCACCCTTGCTCGCCCAGCTGGATGTCCCTACAAATGCGAGACACAAGCCAGGAACTGCAGAGAGAAAAGAGCTTGCTGAGGACAGCGTTTGGAGAAGGGTCTCGGGAGGCCGTCGGGATGGTGAGTGACGGCTGGCATCTCTGGCTCAGCCTGACCTTTATTCTCTCTCTATAAAAACAATTCCCAGGCTTTTAAAGCTCACATCACTCATTCTAATGTAACTTTTTCCTTAAGTACAATAAAGTCAGGGGATTGGTTTGAAATTACTTTCCTATGTGCAAAATACTAATCACTTTTTGTAATATTCTCACCAACTATTTGCCAATCTCATCTTTTATTTTAATATTACAGTCTTGTCTGTAACACCCCATGTACAAGAAGGGTACAAAGCAGATGTCTCAGCTAAATTCACTTCCCGGGTGCAGCAACGGGTCCCATCCTGGCCTTCATCCCTGTGGTTCAGTCCGCCTTCCGCCACCTGGTAGCGACATAGATAGTCATCCACAGCACCAGAAACTTCCCACCTCTTTTTATTGACTTGTAAACATATTTGGTTGTGACTTACTCCGATGGAGTTTGCTAAGTGAAGAGGGAAAACAGAAGAGGCTTCTGAGATTCTTTATAAAAGAGATGATTAAGAGGGGTGGATCCAGGCTTTGCAGTTGGGAGGATCTGCAGTCTGACCCGGCCTTTGCCACTTAGCAGCCGGTGACCAGCAGAAGCCTACCTGGTCTCAGTCCCCTCACGCAGGCTGTGGGGAGGAGAGCTCACCCTTCCCAGGCGTCTGCCCCCCGTGACAGTGCGTAATCGCCCCCCTCCCCTCACAACAGCAACCTCATGGCAAGTGCTACCTGCTTCTAACAAGAGAGCCTGACGTGCCTTCAGAGTCATCACATGGGTATTAGGTTGTGCTTAGACTAACAGTAAGTGCATGTGAGCAAAAAGTGTGTTGTTCCAAATTGTAGTACTTTGCATAAGGCTGGTCCATGTGTGTGCTTCCATTTGAAAAAGAACTCCCAGGCGGCTTCCTTGTGCCTGGCTCCATGCTGGCTCAGCCATGGAGAATATGGCCCCCCGAGACCCCTCACACACCTGGAGTGGTTTATAGTGTAGACAGAGCTGCCCAGATGTTACGTCCTTTGGACTTAGCCTGTGAGGTGGGCAGAGCAAGCTAATCATATCCCCACGTTGAGGATGGAAAACCAGAACCTGGGAGAACAGATCTGTTGTGAGGAAATGGAGACCAGAGAGCATGAGTCACTTTTCCAAGGCCACACAGCCACTCAGTGGCTCAGTCTGGACCCAGATCCAGATGAGGTGACTCCAAACCCGGAGTTGCCTCACCCCACCCAGCTGCCTCTAAAGAACACTGCGTCAGATTCTTCTCCACCCAAATGTACGCGATGTTTTTCTCTCCTTGAGAGCACTGTAGTGTGTTTCTACAGAACAGGAGTGTCTCTCTGAAACTGGCCAAAACCTGCGTCATCCAGATATTGATAAACAGCACGTGCAATGGCCCGCGTGCTGCTGCTCCTCCCGTCTGCCGAGCCCCAAAGGAAGCTTTGTCTGGGCCTGCTGACGTCAGTGCCCGGCACTCACGGATGAGCAAGGCTCTGGGCAGCTGTGTCCAGTGCGGTGACCAGCGTCCTTGCCCCACCTGTCAGCTTGGTTGGTGTTAGCAACCGCCGTGGTTGGGTCCCTTGAGCAAGAGGACCCTGAACTGTGGAGGCCCAGATGTCCCTCTTGCTCTAATGTCCTAGAATAATGTCCATCTTGGTCTCAGGAAAGAGTAGCCTAGAAAGATCGGCATGGACAAGCCCAAACTACGGTGACGGAAGATGAAGATGGGAGGGGGAAGGGGCCAGCGGAGGTCCTTGGCAGGGCCTGACCCAGGTAGTGGGCACCAGGCAGGCTAACAATTTGGTGCCCTGTTGAGCCCATGAACTTTAAATACTGACTCCCTGTGAGGGGAAGAGGTGAGGCTGGGTGCTGAGTGGGGGAGGGTGGAGAAGGGTGAGCTTCTCTCTGTCACGCTGACCAGCTTGGCTCCAGCCCGGAAACTATGCGCTGGACTCAGCAAAACGGCAGCCCTGTCTTTCTCAGGCTCTCTCCCCCAGGCAGGGGGTGCAAGGAGCCTGTCTTGTTGGAGTGGGTCCCGGGGTGGGGGGCTGGGGCTTCCTTTCTAACCCAAGCAGCAAGTACCAAGTAGATCTAAATTCACACCGTTCCCTCCCTGAGAAGAATTCTAGGGGGACAAGGAACTATTTTCAGCACTTTGCTGAATGTCTCGTAATGTTTATATTGCCCCTGTGGATTGGGATCCCTCAGGCAGTAGCCCTGCTGCCTGGCCCCTTGGTCTGGCCCTGGTTGAGGACCTGGGAGGGGAGAGGACCAAGGCTGCCCTGAGGCTGAGGGCAGAACGGTGACCTCCGGCTCATTGGCTCGCCTGCCCTCTCTTTGGGCCAAGATTGGGAGAGGACGCGGGCGGACTGAAACTAAGGGATCGCTGAGTGCTCTTAGAACTCGCGGGGTCAGTGGTGTTGGGTGGTGAGGCCGGGAGCCTGGCTGACCATTCCGGGAGCTTTAGAGTCTTGTTCTCCTTTGCAGAGTTTTTCACTGAACTTCACGTTGCCAGCCAACACGGTAAGTACCGCAGTCCCTGTTCATCCCCCAAGCGCTGGTGCAGAACCGACCCGAGGCCCCCAGAACCCCGCCACAGGATCTCCACGTGCAGCCACGAGTCCAGCTCTCCGGAGGCACTTAGGAGGAGCTGCGGGGCTGCCGAGAGAAATTTTTTCAATGCTGAAAATTCTAAATACACAGTTTGAAAAGGAAAATAGCAAAAAAGAAGGAACCTTCGCCTATGTGCCCCCAGCAGAAAATGTCATTCCTTCTAGTCCTGGCTGACTCTCGGGAAATGCTGGCTCTCCTCGTCTTCCTGGCCCTGTGTCCTCACCCTCCACAGGATCTTTGTAAATGTTTCCCGTCAGCCTTTGTAACCATGACTGAGGATGGCCGCGTGACATTTCTCCAAGCAAACTATTTCCTAGTTGCGTAATCACGATTAGGAGTAGTTTTGTGATAAATACAGGTGCAGCTGAAACCCCGTCTTTTTGGGGTCAACAGGTTTGAACACTTCATGGCTCTTGATTATGACATTCAGCTGCAAGTTAAAATAGCGACTTCAGTTGGTGGTGGCATAGTTTCCAGGCAGACCTGCTCGTCCATCTCTGTTCTCCTGTCGTGTGGGGATGACGTAGTCACGGCCGTTTTCCGAGCAGCAGTGCTGCCGTGATTGAGCGAGGCATTTTCCTGGCCTAGTTTTCAGTGGCTTCGGCTGCACCAAATGTTTCTGTTAAGTCACATGGTTATTTGAAGAGAATAAACTGAACTACCTGGTAAGAGGACACGTGAGCCAGGGCTCAGTCTCCTGTAACAGGAGGGGACCGTTCTGGAGAGCCACAGGAAGATAGGGCCTTGTCACTCACTGCCAGCCTCCTGCTGCCCCCTGCTGGCTGCCCTGGGGATCTGTCCCCTACCCCACTCCCTGGCACCTGCTGCACTCTCCTGGTGGGATCCTGCCTTCCGAACCTCCCTGATTTGCTCAGCTCCCTGCTTCAGCCTCTACCTTTTGTTTGCTGACAAATTCCCCCCTCCCTCTCCTCAACTGTCAAAATCTTTTAGTTTGGTCACTGCTGGAACTTTCCCCTTTACTACTTAAACTCAGTAGCTCTGTAAAGACCCCGGCTTCTGTCTTATCCTGGCTTGGCCCACCCTCGAAGGCAACTTGCCTGGGTCCCTGGCTTTAACACTGAATGTGCTGCAACGCAGGCAACCTCTCTGGAAAACCAGGACAGGTGGTCCTGCTGCCTGGCAGTTATGTCTCCAGCACAGGACCTTCCTTTTGGGGGCAGCTGCGTGCCAGTGCCCTGGGAAGGGCACAGAGGTAGACACCTGGCTCATCAGAGCCTCTGCGGGGGTTGGGAACAGGGCGGCATAGACAAGCTGGCCCCTAAACTGTCAAGTACAAAAAGTGAGTTGGGGTTTTGCAACAGCGGTTAAAAGCTTGGACTGGGGCCAGACCACTCGGCCTCTGCCACTCAGGGCTGTGTGACCTCACACAGGTTTCTTCATTTCTCTGTGTCTCACTCTTCTCATCTGTAAAATGGGGGTCACTGTCGTGCTGCTTCCCTGGCTATCATGAAGAACAGATGAGCGGTTACAGGAACCGCCCATGAACAGCCCAACACGAAGTGGGCACTCCATGAGCATCAGCTGGTATGATTGGCAGGTGCTCACGAGGCCAGGAAAGCTCATCTGCAGAGAGAAGAAGGAAGCAGACAGAGAGGAGCACGGGGGAAAGGCCGGGTGCCCAGGAGAGATGGAGAGACCCCAGGAGGGATGGCTTTGGTCCTGACAAGTTCCCAGTCCCTGGCTCCAATCCCTGGAGAAGCGAGATTCCTGCTGTTTGGGGGTTCCACAAAGTACCCCTGAATGCTTAGAGTCAACTCCTTTTGGGGGAGTCAACTCCAGCCAAAGTGAATGTCTGCAACCTGAAGTTAGAACATGTTACCTGAAATGGTATTAGACTCTTACCAGAACCCGGAGAAGTGGAGCACTTTGGGCAAAGGCAGAGGCACTACGGTAATCCGGCGGCGGGTGGGGCAGAGACTTGCAGGCACGACCGTAACCACGTGAGCACCACATGTCAACGCCTCCTCCCCACGCTCCTCTTTTGGTGGGGACTCCCCGGGCAGGAGACCTGGGTGTGAAATTCAAACACCCAAGTTCAGGGGAGATTTACTGTTTCCTGTGGAACCTTGGACAAAATCCCATAACTTCTCTGAGACCTAGTTCATTTTTTGTGTGAATAGTGACAAAAATAGTCAAAGCCCCAACCCCAGGGACTCCGAAGTATTCATGAGGTTGATGAGAATATTAATTAAGTAACAGGTCTGACTAGAGCTTTGCCCAGTTTAAAGGAGTGACAAAGTCATACGCTTTGGTGCTCATTACAACTCTAGAGGTGGGTACTAGCATCCTATTTCGTAGAAGAAGGGATGAGACCCCTTGGCCTGTGACTGGAGACATCGCCATCTACTCCAGGCCGGGCGCCCAGGACCCACACCCTTGACCCCACACGGCACCCCTTAGCGGGGTGTACACGGGGTACACTAATACAGAGCTCGGCTCCCTGAGACTTACTGATCCGGTAGGACTACTACCTGAAATATCTCATAAAAGGGTGGGACCCAGTGCCCCTCCTTAAGTGGAGGTGTGAACCGGCAATCTGCAAGGCAGTCATTCAGTGTGGAATCACCCCAGGAACGTGGGCCTCTCACAACTTCAGATCCCCCCAAAGTGGTTCGCTGCATCGCATGTTTGAACACAACACGGCATCACCGGACTGTACCATTTTCCCTCCCGCAGTGGGGACAGGCAGGCCCAAAGTGTGCCGGGAAGGACATGGGGACTTGGGACAAGAGAAAGCCTTTTGAGTTGTACAAGGGTGTTACGGGAAATCCATGTGTGTAAATAACAAAGCCCTGACCAGAACTTCTGAATTCTCTTTCCTTGTAGATGGATTTCATCTCTTCTCTCTGGGAAACAGCCATTTAAGGTTCCGCTTGGCAGCCATGGTGCTGCTGCAGACACCTGGCTCTACTTGCCGACGCAGTAAAGGGTCACAGGCCACAAGCCTGTCAGTGTGCACGCAGTGTGTTAGTGCTAAGTTCTCGTGCGAGAGCAACGGCAAGGGCGGCCAGACACCAAACGGCCAGGGCCCACTCCCCCACCCGCTGTGGGGCAGAAAGAGCCAAGAGAAGAGAGTGGGCCCTTCGTTCTGAGGACTCACATGGTTGGTGGGTGGGGGTGAGGGAGTACATATTGATTGACAGGTGAACGTGGTGCCAGCAATCGCCCGTGGTTCCCGGGGTGACGTCACTACCCAAATGTTGGTGTATGCGGGGTGTGTGAGCCCTAATCCTTATCTTGCTCCAGGCTCTCTTTGTTCATTTTGCCTCTGTGACAGGAGGCAGGCAGTTAAGCAAAGCTGTTTCATGGGCTTTTTCTCTGCGCACTGTAGACCCCTCCCTGTCCAGGCCTTGGGATGAACACACGGTCTCAAGGATTTCCTTCCCGGCTGGTGGCGATGATGCACACAGACTGTCAAGGGCGGCCCCTGCACTATCATAGCTCGAGTGTGTGGTTTGGGACCCTGGCAGCCTCCCACACCAGACTCAGGACAACTGGGGCAACGGGTGGGGCCTCTACTCCTTTGCTTTCAGCCTCCTGTATCAAGTCCTTTGTTAGATGGCCACGGTGAGGGCCCTGCCGTCATTCCCTCTTCGGCCGCCCATTCCTAGCTGCTACCTAAGTGTTAAAAGGTGTTGCTGGCTGGCAACCCACAGCCAACAACAGCAGCACCATCTGCTCTTCCGATGCTATTTCCGGCAACAGTGGTCATTCATTGTGTTTAATAGGACGTTTAGCAAAGGGTGGACATTAGGCATTACAGCTTCGCCTTTGACAGACTGGCCTGTCTAGTATTCGCTCCACAGAGTTGTTTTCTTAAGCTGTCTGTTCTTTTTCCCACACAGACGTCCCCTCCAGTTGCTACAGGTGGGAAAGAAGCAGTAAGTATGTCACTTAATTTTCGGAGCCTTGGGCTGGTCATTTGTAAAACAGGGATGATAGTGTGCTCCCCATCTTGTGCGTTTGTTTGGAGGAGCAGATAAATTTGATACGTGAACTGTTACCAAGTACAGAATCCGACCCAACTATTATTCTTCTAGTCGGCTCAGAAATGAGGGAGAGTGCACACCGCAGGGGTTCACAATGGCTGAGCTGAAGCAGCCACACACGCAGGCTCTGGAATGCCGTTCCGTCCACGTCGCTTCGTGGGGACAGCAGTGACCGGCTGTGGGAACCTCGCTGTTGTTTTCATTAGCCAGGCCGTGGTGAAATTGGCCTCCCTGTATTTTGTTTCACCGCATTCCAAGAACCCAGCCAGGATGTTAAGTGAGGACTTGCTGTACATACTTTCTCGGTGCATCTAGATGATGCTGAAAAAAGACAAATCTAATCCATGGTGATAGATTTCAAAACAGTCCCACACGCAGGCTGACCAGCAGAGAGCATGAGTGGCTTCTGGGGGGCTGGTGATGTTCTCTTTTCTTTTTTTATCTGAATGGGTGGGTTCATCATGTGAGAACTCATCAAGCTATATATTTTTGATTTATATACTTTCCTGTATTTATGTTATATATGAGAATCCTGTATTTATGCAGATTCTGCAGATTATCTTTGATATTTCCAGATAACCTGCAAATCTAAAAACTTATGTGGCTATTTCCACTCAGATCAACATAAAATGAGAATTTGAAAATTAATTGGTTAATGTATTTAGTGTAAATAAATTTAAAACACTCATGTCAAAAATGGTGTGGGATATAAGAAAACCTTTCAGTTTTTGCCAAACCAACTGGTAAAAATGGCATCTAATTGTTGCTTTGAGTTGTATCTCAGCTCTTCCAGTGTTGATGAGAAATTTGTACGTCTGTTCCTAGGAATGTCCTGTTCATCTTTGTTGCCCATTTTCCTACTGGATTACCACCCTTTTCTAATGGACTTAAACTATGTAAATTAAGTCCTACGGAAATGAGTTATTTGCCATGTAGAGATTTTTTACAATATCTCGTTACCCTTTTGATTTTGTACGACACTTAGGGTCCTCGAGGCTGTGGTCTTGTTTTATTTTCCATGGACCGACCCTTTCCCCGATTCCCGGAGAACCTGACTCTGCTTCTCTCCCTGTGTCAGGACTGCGGGCCCGCGCTCGGCCTCGCCGCCGGCATCCCGTCGCTGGCGGCCGCGGCCCTGCTGGTCGCTCTCCTGCTCGCGCTGCTCCGCCGAAGAAGCAGCAGCAGCAGCAGCGAGTCCGCCGAGGTGAGTGGCAGCTTCTCGGGCCGGCGTGTCGGCAGGGGGCGGTGTGTCGGCAGGGGGCGGTGTGTCGGCAGGGGGCGGTGTTTCAGCGAGCTGGCTTTCGGGCAAAGGGTGTCAGGACTTGTGTCTGTTCCCGAGGACGAGACAGTGGGGGCTCCCGCGCCTCGCTTTCCCAGGCTCCTGCCGTCACGCTCCAGGCGGAGCTGAGCTGGCGCGTGGCCACAGGACGGCGTCGGGTGGCGGAGAGTGGCGCCGAGGAGGCACAGGTGCTGCCAAGGCAAACACCTGTCTGTGCAGCGGGTGTTCTTTCTCAAGTCGACAGACAGAAGGGCACAAGCGTCACAGAGAGGGTGGAGATAATCTCGGCAGAGGCAGGAGACGCACAGGCGCTGGGTAGGGGTGTGTCGGGAGTGCGTGGCTCTGCTTCCCTTCGCCCTTTTCCACATTGAATGCGCCTCGGTGGCCCGGGAATCCGCCCGCCCCGCCCCTTCCAAACGCCAGATGGCTCCGGGAGCCACACCGGGGCGGGGGGGGGGGGGGGGAGCCGCCCGAGCCGCCCCCAGCGAGGCCCCGGGCTGCGCCGCACTCCGCCACGTGGGCCCCCGGGCCTGGTTCCGTCCCGTTCCCGAGCGTTCCCGGTGCGCTCACGGCGGCGAGCGTCCCCGGGGAGGCAGAACGCCGGCTCCCGCCCGGCTCTGCCACGTCGTCGTTTACAGGATCCCGGACGCGGGACTTCAGCTTTTCTGTGCCTCGATTGGGTCAGCTTGCTGGGGGTCATACAACCGCCCTCCCACTTTAGGAGGCAGGGGAACGTGCAGGGATGAAAGGAGGTCTCGCCTGCGAAGATGCGTTGACGAGCTGCCAGTCCCAGCGTTAGGAAGTGCTGTGGGTGCCAGTGGTGTATTTTTATTTGGGCCCGTTTCTCAACGTTCTGCGCATTTTAAAATCATCCCGGAGGTTACGAAAGTACCAGTCAGCAAAACCACTGGAATCAGCCCCACCGGGCAACAGAGCTGTGGTGTTGGTCCTTAAAAACGCAACTTTTTATTTAAACAATTTAGAAATATTTTTATAAATAACTTTATAATAAGTTATTCATAATAATTTATAAATAATTTTAAGCATATACTGAAGTAGAGAGAATAATATCATTAACCTAGCTCTCGATTCACGCAACTGTATTTCATCTCTCCTCCTACCCACTTCTCCACCCGGTCAGCCCGGATTATTTTGAAGTAATTCACAATGTATTTCTTATTTATGTTTTGTGAGGAGAGAGTTTTTATCTGTTTGCTTATTTTGCTTTGTTTTCGAAGTTCTCTCGTGGTTATAATGTGATTGTAAACTTCAGTGTGAGCATCACGGATTTTAATCATGGTCATGGGCAAATTCTGTGACCCTTTCTTCCTCCCTCCCTCCCTTCTCTGCCCTCCCTTCACTTCCCATTTAGGAACGTGAGAGGCCGTGCGAAATTTCAGAAATCGATGACAATCCCAAGGTAGCTGAGGTAAGAGCTCTCGGCTGGAATATTCCCCTCTGTCTCGCGGCCCAGCACACGAACCCAGTGAAACCAGGGTGTCAGGGCTGTTCTCGCCCCCGGAGAAGCCCATCTGCACCTGGTGGGAGGAGGCGGCCGAGGGGAGCTCAGACACAAAGGAGCTCTCGGTGTTCTTATGGGCTGGACAGGAATTCGGGGTTGATTCAATATCAGAAAATCATTTAATATGATTTATTTTACTGACAAGTTAAAAGAGAAAAATCGTGTGACCATCTCAACAGGAAAAAAAAAAACTTCAGAAAAATGTAACGGTCATGTATGGTGTGAAAACTCTTAGCAAACTAAAAACAGAATAGGAACTTTCTTAAACTGAATGGAGGTATCTAAAAAAAATTACATCAAACATCATACCTAAGGGTAAATTATTAATGAATTCTCTTTAAAATCAGAAACAAGCCAAGGACACTCACTAGCACCACTTAGTTGATACTGAACTTTAGGTCCTAGCCAATGAAGTCGGATAAGAAAAAGAAGTAGGAAGTATGAGACTGAAAAAGAGGAAACAAAACTTTCGTTATTTTCAGAAGATATGGTTATCTCCAGATACATTGTTAGAAGTATCCAATGATTTGAATAAGTTCACTGGCTGCAAAATCAGTATACAAAAGTGATTTGCATTTCTAAAAGTCAATAAGAATTAGAAAAAGTAAATTTTAAAAGTACCATTTTTCAGTGGTGATAAAAATATACATAGAATGCTGAGGAATAAATCTAAGAAAAACATATAGTTCCTTTATGGAGAAAAACAAAACTTTAGTAAAAGATATTAAATAAGACCTAAATAATGGGGATATTGGTATACACCATGCTCCTGGATAGGAAAACTCAGTAGCATAAAGATGTCAAACAACCTAAAATTAGTCTATATAATAAATGTAATTTCAATATAAATCTCAACAGGTTATTTTCATGGATCTTAAATAAGGTACTTCTAAAATCTATATGGGAGAAGGCAGAAAAAAGATTTAAAAAGTAATGATGAACAGATGGAATAGAAAACAAGTAGCAAGATTTAAACACAATCAGGTCAATATCCCATTAAATGTGGTTGCTATAAATACCTCAATTAAAAGGCAGAGATCTTCAGTTGGATATAAAGCCCAGACACAACTGTGTATTGCCTACTAACACTCACCTTAAATATAAAGACACCAGCAGGGTAAAAGTAAAAGGACAGAAGAACAGACACCGTGCTGACGTGACATTAAGCCGAAGAATGCTGAGTGGCCTGAAAACCCTCCCACGGCAGCCGGCTCGGCAGTTGGGGGCCTGTCCTTGTTTTCTGTCTCTGAAGGATCCCTGTCCTTCCTGGCCTGACCTCCAGTGCCTTAAGAACTATGGTTTTAGATGGTTTGTCTGAATTTTGGTTGCGGGAGGTGGGAGGGTAACTCTGGTTGTTGTTTCTCCACGTGGCCAGCAGCAGAAGTCTTTGCTGTATTTCCTTTTAAAAACCTGCCTGTGTCCTCAGAACCCTAGGAGAGCACCCGCACGTGAGAAGGATGCGGTGGGAGCCCGAGAAGCTCACATATACGTGAGGACGGTCCCAGGAACTGAGGAGCCCATGCCGGACACGTACCGTCCTGCGGCAGATGTGCAGAGAAGGCGGGGGCTGTGGTGGCTCATACCCAGGCTGAGCCTGGAATGAGGTGGCTCGGTGGGACAGCGGAACCGGGGCTGGAACAGAGGTGGAGGCCCAGGGGCCTGTGCTTGGAGAAGCTGAGCTGCCTCTTAACCAATCCAAATTTCACGGACGGATCCGGAAAACTTTCGGATGATTCGTCTCTGTAGGGGACAGATCTGACAAGGTTCACTCCGACTCTCAGATCTTGTGGTTTAATAAGCAGTGAAGTACCGAGTGGCATCCCTGTGCACCCAGAAGGATCCCTTGGGTCCTGTTCCTGACCGCAGTGTGAATTTGCTTGTCTGTGTGTGTGCGCGCATGTGATTTTGGGAAAGGGGCTTGACATCCGAGTGTCTTCTCATCTTTTTTCCATCCCCTTTCTCAAGAAGCCATCAGACCTGGCTTCCGTGGGAGGGTTGGCCAAGGCCAGCGTGGTACACAAATGAAGTTTAAATGGGGTGTACGAGGGGAAGCAGTCCCGTGTTTCTGATATCTCACGGTAGAAGTCCTCTGGGGCCACACAGGCCCCGCCCCGGGGGCCCACGTGGTTGGACCGCTCATCGCTCCTCCTGTGTGCGATCCCACAACGTTCAAGGAAGGCGGTTCTGGGACGGGCTCTGTGTGTGCGCAGGGTAAACACTGTGAGGGGAAGCAGATGTGTTTCAAATTATTGTCAGAAATGAGGCTGTATCCATCTTGTGGGAGTAGAGAGAAAAGCCCCAGTTCATGGGCTCTCGTGGGGGAAATGATAACTGTCAAGAAGAGAGATCCAGAGGACTCTGAGTGGACACCGGCCCAAGGGATGGGCTGAGGAGCAATGTGCCTGCCGTCCGAGGGAAGCCTGTGGACAGTGACAGCCGCCGGGGGCCAGGCCTGTCCTTCTGTGAGGAGGCCCCTAGGCATCGATCGCTTCTGTGAGGAGGCCCCTAGGCATCCTGGCTGCCCCCACAGGGCCACTGCTCAGGAGTGGGCTGGGTCTCCTGATGGGAGGACGTGGGTCCAGATACCTCCGAGTCCTTCCACCGGCTGCAAGAACCACCTCGATACGCCTTGGGAACACGCCTTCCTCACACAGGGCCCCTGGTTGCTCAGAAGCACACTCCTCTCCTTCGAACAAACATGGACACATTCTACAAGCCTAGTCACTGTGTGTTGCAAAGCACCTTGGGAAATCCAGTTTTACTCCAAGTCCCCTGGGTCCAGTCACCTTGACAAGCAGATTTGGTCATTTTGTCTATAAAATGAGGTGTGACTTACATCTTGGACCATTTATTTTAATTCCACTTACACTCCATTGCTTAAGATCTTTATTTCAAATCATTTCTACCAAACTAGCACGGTTCATTATTTCTGTCATTTTTTTTCCTGCCACAATGCAGAGAATTTATTTTGGAATAAAATGAGAAGTAAAATGGTTGTTCGTAGGGACCTACAACACGTCTGTGGTTTTTCTTTGCCTGTATCGAAGTACATGGCACTGGCCCTGGGGTTGGAATTAAGGTTGCCCCAGGGGTATTCCTGTGCTGGCACTCTCTCTGCTGGGGTGACGATGGTGCTTGGTCCCTCCAGAGGGCAGCCCTTGCTGAGGAAAGCACTGGGACGGGAAGTCAGAAGCCTGGGATCCCCCGCCCACCGCAGGCTCAGGGACGACCTGGGGCCGGTCACCCAGTGTGTTTTGATCTCATTTTTTTCATGTGTCATCTGGTTTGGAGATTGGCTTGTAAGGTTACATCTCCCCAACTCGAACATCCTGCCTTTATTTTTCCAAGGCCCACAAAGTAAGTCCTCCCCTTCCGCCTCCCTGCTCAGATTTCTGTATCCTCTGAGGTCTCTCTCAGAGCTCTTGGCTTTGCAGGTGGAGAGAGAGGTTTGTTTCTCTTGCATTCTGCCAATAAATAACAGTTTTGTGTTGCTTTCCTTCTGGCGTTCATCACTGTAACATTGTAATGTCAATTAAAGATGACAAAACCATCAACGAATAACTTTTGAAGCCTTGAGTATTCATACAGTCTTTGCACACGCCCACCGTTCTAGTGAGATTCACCACTTAGTGCACGAGTCAGCTGAACAGATACGTGTGGTTGCCCTCGTGTGTCAGACGGTTTGCCAGGTCCAATGATGACCTGGGGGACATCATAACAAAGCTGAAGGCCACTGGGTTTTCTGGAGATGTCTCTCCACCCAAATGAACGTGGAACCTCCTATCCACTCAAGGAAACACCGCCAGGAAAGCTTTCACTGAGGCCTTTTCCCGCTAGGCTCAGAGACATAAAATAGGCTCTCTCTCGGGTGTAGGTGTTACTACTCCCATTTCACAGGTAGGGAAACTAAGGCTCTGCAAAGGCGATTTTATTGGTCCTGGAGACTGTAAAGCAAATTCCTGTGAGGATGATTTAAGTTTGCAGGAAATGAAGGGTTTAAAATAATGAGTTTAATCAATAACTGGGGAGGGTTTCTGTTGTGTTATGGGGTTGATGTATGTGCTGGAGGGAAGAGTTTGAAATACCTACAGTTATGTGAATTGATTGGTTAAAAAATGAAATTATCGTATGCTCTCACTCATATATGGAATCTAATGAACAAAATACACTGACAAACAAAATAAAACCAGAGGCATGGGCACACAGACCAGACTGACAGGTCTCAGAGGGGAGGGGACACTGGAAGAGACTGGACGAAGAGCAGATGTGCACGGCCCATGGACACAGCCGATGTGGTGAAGGCCGAGGGCTGGCTCAGCAGAGGGGAGGAAGAGCGGGAAATGGGGGACATCTGTTATAGTGTCAACAATAAAAACATTTTAAGTGCATTTAAAACAGATACAGATGACTCCCACTGTGGCTCCCATCTGTTCCTAGGAGAAAAAGGTCAGGAAGCACCGAATGTCCCCTAAAGTAGCCCTTGGCTTCCAAGAAACTCCGGAGCTATGGGCCTGGGCCTTTGCCTTCCTTTGCCCTCAGCTTGGTGTCGAGTTTCGGCCGGTGCAGCTGGTGCTGGCCAGGTGCCTGCCAGGTGCAGGCAGCCTCGGGTCTGGGACCCCAGCAGCCAGGACACTGGCCCTAATCCTCACTACCTCCTGTTATGGCCTCAGGAGATCAGGACTTGCCAGTGGAGGAAGCCTAGAAGCAAAGTATTAGCAGCGTACTTAAATGTCCCTTCTCCCCGGGTCATTATTAACTTATTCTTTCATCTTTCCCAGTCCAAAGGGTCCCAAAGCAAGCACTGTACAGCATTTCCTCATTTAATCCTCCAGCAGGTGTAAGTTGAGAAACCATTATCATCTTGATTTTACAAAAGAGGAAATGGAGGCTCAGAGAGGTTAGGTAAGTCGTTCAAGGTCACACAGACATGTGTGCATATCCTCTGCTGAATCAACAAAAGCTCTGGCATTAACTGTGCGATGTTGGGCAGGCCAGTGCCTCTCCTTAGACCTTGGTTTGTCGTCTGTAGAACAAGGAGGATGGACTACAAGGTCTCCAAGGCCCCGCTCAATGTTCTTGGGCTTCTTCCTTGATCTGCCAGGATCTCAACCATACTAGCTTCCAAAGGTTCTTCTGTTCGCCACCAGAGGGCGCTATGCCTCAAAGTAGGAAGCACTGAGGACTTCTCCGTTCCCCTAACTGATAAAATTTCATTCTAGGGCAAAACCCAGTGTAGATCCAAATCCTCCCATTATTTCAAACCGACTGAGATCCCTCCTCTGTGAAGGCTTTCTGGCCTCGCGGCCCACAGGGCTTTCTCTTGTTTCTAAGCCTGTAATGTCCATCTCCCCCTCCAGGTGGCAGCCCTCTTACCCTTGTGCTGACAAGCCCTTCATCGCGGGCATTGCCATTCCGACCTCTTGGAGAGAGGCTGATGTCATGAAAGAAAGATCTGAATTTAAGGCAACAAACCCTGACCTCCCGGTTCCATGATTTCTGCCTGGAAATGTCTGATCTAATGAAGTCCGCTTCTCCCTTGAGATAAATGTTAAGTTCTTTATTCTTTCATTCTGTATTTGTGTTTAAAAGTATTTTGTATTTGAGTGAACAAAGAAGACTCCACCACCTTGTGCCACCCTCTCTTTATTGGTAGTGTCCAGTATTTCAGCTGCACTGTGGGTACAGTGGGCTTTGAGGAGCTTCCCCGGAAAGAAGCCACCGATCACAACACTGTTTCTATGGCAAAATGCATTGAGAATTTCAAGCAGTGGTGGTACAAATGGCCCATGAGAGCATCGCCTGTTACCAGGGGGTGCCTCATCAGGTTTCCAACACTATTTACTTCTACAAGCATTGTGCATTTCAGTAAGACTTACAGATTCCCCAGCTCTCCCCAGGCATCTTCCACTGCAACATGAAGCGTATTTATTTACCCTGAAAAGTTTTGTAAATGTCGACAAATTTTTCTAGGCATTTCTTTCCCACGGGTCAATGTAATCCAATCCCAGATGTGCAAAAATTTCTTCTTCACTTTCTGCTTCAAGAAATGTCTTCTGAAATCATAACAAGAACATGTGCATTCAGATATTCCTGTTAAGCATCTCAAGGCTAACACAGTGAGTATTTTACTTGTAAAACTGTCTTGTGAAAATGATTATTGCCACAACATAACTTCCTACTTCTGAGCATTAAAAGTCATCTTAACTGACTTCTGTAACTGGCATATTTTCCCACCCCAAAATATGGCACTTAATAAATGAAAGTAAAATGATGACGGCTTCACATATTCAGTTAGAGTCACTTGGTATCTTTCCCATGGATCTGTAGTTCTTCACCACAGTTGCTCATTAGAAATACTTGAAGAAGTTTTTTTAAAAAAAAGTAGCAGAGCTTGAGCTATACCCCAGTCTAATGAAATCAGAATCTCAGGAGAGTTCTTGTCATGGATCCGTTTGAAAGCTCCGGTTAATTCGAATGTGCTGCCAACATTAACTACTGCTGCTATCGGTCATGAAGAGTGGCAAGATCTAGATACTCGTATGGGTTGGGTTCTCCTCCTGGCCTTCCACACCTGCCCTCGCCCCCACCAGGCCCCCACCCCATGATCTCTTTAAGCCCACACACCACTGCTCCTCCCCCTCAGTGCTGGGAACGCAGGAGACACTCGATAATGTTGAACACCAATGTGTAAGTTTCCCTAAATCGGGTTACGTGGCTCTGCCTCCACTCACATGTTTCACGTCCCTTCAGCATCCACGGCCCTCTCTTCTGTCAAGAGCGCCTTGATTTTTCTTTGGGAAACCCCAAACCCCCACTCTCAGTCCATGAGGGTCAGGTGGGGCTAATCTCGCCTCCAAAGAGAGGCACACAGTCCAAGCCTGGCCAATCAGAGCCACCGTAATGGGTTCAGGATGGGCATGTGGCCCAGGTCTGGCCAGTGAGCATCAACTGGGGCTCTTGCTGGAACTACATGGAAAGAGGCTCTTCTTTGTTGGGGTAGCTAAGCCGGACAGATAGGACTCCTGGGAAAACCCTGCCTAAGGATGAAGCCCACCTGGAGGGGAACCTACCTGAGCACCTGGATGCAGCCACACCTGAAGTCAAAATTACCTGGATGCTGCAGTATATAAGCCGAATTTCTCTGTTGTGCCTGTGCCGTTTTCAATTGGGTTTCTGACACTGGTAACTGAGGCAGCTCTATCTAAATACACCTTATTTAGACTACTGGCACCCAGAGGGCAAAGACTATTGCTTTTAGTTATTTTGTGTCTCCTTTCCCCTCAGAGCTTAGTTTAGTATCCGTGATCACTGTAAGAACAGTAGACCTTGGCACCTGTGGATTTAACAGTTGAATACTTAACTCTTCATAACTGATACAGTAATTTACTGTTTTGCTTAGGCATGAATTTGAACTGTGACCACTGCAAGGCTAGCAGGCCAAACGAGTAACATGGCTGGTGAGTGAGCCTTGCTGACGGCTCAGCGCCACCTCAGGGCAGCTCTGTGGCACCCCTCCTTGCAGTGACTCTCACTACCGACTGCAGTGGTCACTCCCAGTGCTACCGCCTACTGCATTCGAGGAGTACTTGAGCGGTGCTTGTGACTTGGGGAAATCCTTGATTTTCTTTGGACTTACTTGTTGCAAACACCGAGGATATACTAAGCTCAGTTAGTGTTCACTGCTGGGCTGGTTGTGGGGACCCTGCGAGCTCATCATTTTTGAGCCTAATGCCCCTGAGCTCAATGCATTCTGGGCCTGGTGGGGGGCTGTGCTCCCATGAGGACCTTCCCAGCTGCCCTAGGCTGTGATCTGTGGCCATAGGACACTCCAGGCAAAGGAGACCGAAACTGGACACTAACATCAGCTCAGGAAGAGTGCTCTGGGAGCCAGCCCTGGGGGTGAGGATCAGAGGAGCCCATGTCAGGGAGACATCTCTACCTTGGTCTTGTCGTACAAAGCGTGGTTATCGAGAATCATCTTCCGCTCGTGCGAGGCATAGCGCCGGAGGTCTCTCTCAAACTGCTGGAGAAGAGATAAATAAAATAGGTTACTATCAAGTCTATGATGTCTTCAGTATTACATGTTTAGGGATATCTAACTCCCCAAATAGAAATATCTATCTCCACACTAAACATTCCACGACGTAAAATTAAAATCTGCTAAACATTCTTGAAGTGATTTCCTCACATACTTGCATGTAAATGTAAGCTCTGTGAAAGCAGGAACCCAGCCTGTTCTGTTTGTAATTGTTCCTCTTCAAACACGCCTGGCACATGGAAGATGTAGGGCGAATGGTCGTTGAATGAATAAATGGACATTGTGAGGATTGTGTCTAGAATAATAGCCAGTCCAGAGTAAATGCTAGTTAAATAATAGCTGGGGGTTTTGTTTGTTTTTAATTTGGAATATCACTATTTCAGAAGAGGATAAGAAGTCAGGAGACCCAGGTTGCAGCCTGGATTTTGTCCCCATCTGGCTGTACATCTCTTGACGAGTCACCAAGCCTCTCTGGATCCTGGCTGGTCAAACAGAAGCCCAGAAGAAGTGCATGAGTAAGGTCAGCTCTGGCTCTGAGTGCTCTCTCATGATGCTGTAAAGCTGATGGTCTGAGCCACCTGCCCCCAAGTAGCATCTCCAATGACCAGGGGTGGACTCTGAAGCTTCAGGGAGCAAAACCTGAAGTCCAAGATAGATAACAGGAAAGCCTTGGAACAGGAGGATGATCAATGAAATTCTCATTGAGGTTAATTTTCCTGAGAGGCATAAATCTAGAAATACTGTTTTACCCTTGTGGGAATCCGGTGAACGCACAGGATATATGCGCCCTCTAGTGGCAAGGAACCGTTTTTTTTTGTTTTTTTTTTTCTATTACAGGAAAGCTGGCTGAAGCTGGGACTGCCTCTAGAGACCACCACCTGGGTGTGTGAGAAGACAGACTTTCCAACCAGAAGGCCTTTATAACGCAGCAGAGGGGAAGCCCGCATTGTGGAAAAACTGGGGTGAAGCAGATTCTGGGTGCTGTAGTTGCTGGTAGTGAAAGTAGGGGGTATTGCTTAGCACTGGGCGTCCTCCCTAGCCCAGGGTCATGCCTCCCGTCCACCCAACTCAGAATACTGGCTGCTCACTGTGTGAGGGGCAGTCTGGAGAGGGAGCAGATAATGGGAGTGGTGAGAGGCTGCCCTTGGTTCCCCAGATCCGTGTGGCAAGAGATGTATTCCTGGACTCCTGTGCTTGAGCACGTCAGGAGGGTTTTCCCATAGACTGTTAGCAATTATAAGGATGGCTTTCCTTTGGAGAGCAATAGTGAATTTGTGCCATGTCCTTCATCTTCCATATAAAAGCCTCCAAGGGCTCATGTCCCTGAGGGCCAGCTGCTTTGGGGCACTGGTGAAACAGTTTGGGGGACTTAGTTCCGAGGGTGGGGCATGTGCTAATGAGACTCAGCTCAAGGGCGCCATCTCTGTGACTATATAATGACTGGAGCTGGGAGCTGCCGCTTGGCCAGCCTAACCACGTGCCCAGCCCGTGAGGGCTCTGCCAGCTTCATCTCACCAAATCCCTGGGAACCAGGGAGGTCATCGCCCTCGCTTTCTGAGGGGAAAATGAAGACTTAAAGGCCGTGGGGAACTTGTCCTGCATCTCTGAGCTGCTAAGAGGCAATGCAGGGACTTGCGACCAGGGCTGGGACGGCCAGACCTGTGCTCTTAGCCAACGTGCTGCTTTCTCGCCTTCAGTGGTTCTCACACTTCCGCTGCGTCTGAACCACTTGGAGGACTTTTTCAAGCACACTTTGCTGGGCTCTACCCGCAGAGTTTCTGATTCAGTAGGTCTGTGGGGTGGAGAACTTACTGTACGTGTCTAACCTGTTCCCAGGTGAGGCTGATGCTGCTGGGCAAGGGACCACACTTTGAGAATAACTGTTCTAAGTTAATCTGTTTCTTTTGACCATGTGCCGGTGGAATGTCTGATTTAGAGGTTTCTAAGCACTGCCCCCCTCCAGTCACAGAGCCCCCGCTGCCATTGCCAGTCCCCTGGGCCGCTGTCCCCCAGATCCAGGTGGCGCTTACCCGGGAGCCAGTCCAGCCCAGCAGAGCGAAGGCTCGGCGCTCGTAGGGGCACACGACCAGGTCCACACGGATGGCCTTCCAGGTCTTTCCTTCCTGCTGGCTGGACTGGCCACCATCTACTCTCTGATGGTGCAATTTTAAAATCAGAAAGCATTTTTGGAAATGATCTAAAGCATCCACCTTCCTGCTAGGCAACTTGAACTTTTCGAATGTCGACTCCACAAGGTCATAGTATAAAAGTAATCCCTGAAAACAAACAAAGACATCAGGATGAGTCCCCAGTGGACAGGGTCCAAGATTTTATATCGGGCTCTTAATGAATGTTCTTAACAAAAGCGTTTCAGATTCAAGCAGAACATGGGTGTGTTTTGTCCTTGAGTTTTGAGCCCACACTCTGAGAGGGACAAAGGCGTAGGTGCATTACCCTCCCTCTGCAGCAGAGGGAGTTGGCAACTAGAGAGACCTGGCCAAGGCCACTTCATGGCAGAGCTGCCAGAGAATCTGTCCCCTACTTCTGATAGACATCCTCCAACTGAGCTGCTCCATGGAATTCCCTGTGGCACAGGGCAGACGGGGGATAAGGGGGTGTGGAATCCAGCAATTAACTGCTGAATCTGAGTGGCAGCTAAAAGAGAAAATAACCTCAAAATAATTCAATCATAGTTAATAGGGTGCGTAATTTATCATGCATTCTTTAGTTCAGATGTTCTCGAATCCTATTATCAGGCGCATTCGGAAGGTTTGTTATGGCAGTTTGCAGAACCCTGTCCCCAGAGTGATTCGGTGTGGGGAGGGGGTTGTGAGAATGTGCATTTCTAACAAATTCCTAGGTGGTGGTGCTGCTGCTGCTCCAGGCATCACTGATTTGGTTTATTATTATCAGAAATGCACATTTCTTCTGCATCCCCCAAAGTGACATTGTTTCAATTTGACGGAATGCTTTGAGCAGTGGACACTTCCTTTTGCTGATCTCTAAAGAGTGGACTCTTCTGGAATTCTCTGCCTTTGCTCCTCAGTGCCTCCCAAGGGAAGGTATTAAGAAGAACACCACCATTTGAAGGTGGGGGACTGGGTGGGGTAGCACCGATATCAGGAAGAGCCTCAGAGAAGTGACAAATCTTGCCATAGATACATCTAATAACCAGCTTGGGAAATCACAATTACACTTCTTTAATGGAACTTACTACAATTAGGATGGTATAGCAGCATTTCATGTAAATTTAAATTATGTACATTTGAAAAGCGAGCTGTTACAACATGAAAAAGTCTCACCTTGGAGCCATATACCCCCCTTTTAAAAAAAATCCACCACGCTGGCTTCCCAATACGTATAAACTGTCCGCACCACCACCCCCTGGCAGCTACGCCTGGGCTGTAAGCTCCTCGGCGGGGCCTTGCTTTGAGTTTTGCCTGGCGTTTGGGACGCGTCCCTTGGATGACATGCTCCTGTCCACACAGCAGGCAGTTCCCTCTGCACGGGACGGTTGTCAACACCCACACAGCCCCTGCAGTCGCCTCCTGCTCTCCGTCTGGAGCGTCTCTGTTTTCTGCAGTCGTTCCTTCCCTGTTTCCTCCCCACCCCCTACCCCCCATTCTCTTTAGGTAACTTCTCTCCTGTTCTGAAAACTTCCTTCACGGTTTGGGCTCCGGCTTCCTCATCAATACCCACAGGTGGACTGGATTTCACAGCAGCCTGTTCCTTTTTTCCTACAGGAAATTGAGAGACTCCTAACAAGGAGGGAGGCATTTCCCTGCCCCTCGCTAGCCGCATCCCCCAACCGGGGGACAGAGCAGCCTGCTCTCCGGGTGGACGACAGGGGCAGGAGGCTGTGCTCAGCTCTCAGCCTCGCCTTCACGAAGAAGGCGGCTCCCTCACCTGGCGTTTGGTCTCGGGCTCCCCCACGGAGCAGGGAGGGTGGAGGGCGGGAGCCTGGGGCCAATGTGAGGGTGAGGATCTACCCACTCTGTGGTTTCAGTTCCCTCCAACCCCTTCTCAGAAGATTTGGCGCCCCCTATTCCAAGTCTAGTTGGTCTCTCAAAGCGAACACATCCTTTCCTCTAATGATGGTCAATACCGTCGATCTCAGCAGTTTCACGACCTGGGGAAGTGGCCGCCGGGAACAGTTAACAGTTCTCACTCACTCGTGAGAACCTCAACTACACTCAGCCCTGCCCTCTTTGGGTTGAACTGCTGGTGGCCAGTGAGATTCAGGCTAATGGAGCCTTTGGGATGGAGAGGCCCCCAAAGATCAATATTTCCCAGCTCCTTCTCCTCTTTCTCCCACCCCTGACTGAGGGGCCTTCTACAAGGATCACGTTTAGATTCATCTGATGGGCAGCTCAAACCAATACCCACAGGCTGTTCATTACACCCCACAGGTGTTCAAAACACTGGGTGTGTATTTGGGGTGTTGTGTGATAGGTGCCCCGGTGTGCCCGTGTGGGATATAATTTTTATAATCTGGAAAGCGCAGTTTGGGGTAAGAACGGCAGGATGAGGAGTGAGGTCGAGGTGGAGGTTGAATGTGAAGAACTCGGGTGCTGATTTCACAGCCGAGGTGTTGGGGGCAGGCCTGGGGCTGCTGGGGTGCAGACAGGGCTGCCCCACGAGGTCTCCTCCCCGAGGTTGCCTACTCTCTCCCGGGTCCCCTCCTCGCCTGGCACAGGGCCTGGCTCTCCGGCAGAGTTCAGGAAGTGACTATGCAGGGGAGCTCGAGATGACAGCCACCAGGTATTAGCCATTTATCAAGCCCTGTGCCAGGTGCTTTATCTAATTCTCTGAATTAATGCCCCTCATTAATGAAATGAGAGAAGTTTGTTGCCCCTCTTCTATGGCTGAGGGCAGACGAGCTTGGAAAGGGTAAAGAAAGCGTCCCAGGTCACAGAGCCAGTAAATGGCTCAATGCCAGGTGCTCAGCGTCGGTCTCCACGGGTGCCTGTCCAACTCTTTGCTCAGGGACCAGCAGTGTGACTGCCTTGAACCTGAGGGAAGACCAGTTGGGGGGGACACTCCTTGTCCCCACCCCATCCCACTCTTGCGTTGGGACAGTCTCAGAGTGTGGGGAGGGTGTGGGGAGGGTGGTACCTATAAACCGAGGTCAAACCAAGGTCTTTCAGGAGTGCCAGGGTGGAGGGCCAGGCAGCACCCTCTGCACCGGGCCTTGGCCAGCAGGGTCCATGACTTGTGCTCTCTATCCATGCGAATCTTTCATCTCTCCTGCTTGAGCGGAGCAGCAGGACCTGCCCAGGTGCAGCTGATTCTTCCTCCCCCGCCTTCCCCTGGCTTGGTCTATTCCGTTCACTCTCAGGGCGCCTGGCCATCTGGGTCCACTCTTCCGAGAGAGACTGAGAAGGTTAGGGATGGACCCACAGGTGATGTGGGATCTGATTCACAAGTCGGATCTCCACTTCCGGGGCTCCTGCCTCCAGGGTTGGGCGTATCTAACTCTTGTTTTCACTTTATCTGAGGGCTTCTCTCTCAGGCACAGCAGGGAGCTTGGTCCATGCCCAGTAGAGGCTAGACCACTCAGGACGGGTGGGGCTGTGTCCTGGCCTGCTCCGGGCCCAGGACGGGGCTCTCCAGTCTGTTTGGCAAGCGGAGGAGCTCCCACTGGAGTCTGGCGGGAGTCAGAGCCCCGCAGGTGGCTCTGGCCGCAGGTTCATCCTTTGCTTCCTCCAGTGGGCTGCAGGCAGTCTGGGCAAGTCTGTCCTCCTCAGTGGGTGGGAGCTCCTGAGCTGAGACTTCTCCTGGGCCCAGCCCACCCTCGCTAGTTTCCTTTTTCCCATCTCAGCACAAGGTCAAGGTGGTCATTGACCAGAATAGAGTTCTAAGAGCCAGCGATACCTCTTAGACTGATTTTATTCTGGTCCTAGCAGTCCTGTCCAGCCCCTACACTTGCTCTACCCTGGCTCACGTCCACCAGGTCTTCACTGAGCATGCTCTTCATTTCGTCTGAGGGTTGAATGCCTCTGCATGGAGACAGAGCCACCTCGGCTCCGTCGGTAACAGGATGAGTGTGTATGAACGGGATGCATGTTCACAACACGGACTCTAGAGCCCAAACCGGGTACATCCCGCTGCGTGTCACGTGGCATTGTGTTGGCTGTTGCAATTCACTGAGAAGTGATTAGTCACGATACGATTGTGAGATAGTGTGCAGAACTCAATGGCGTTGGTGCAATGCCTGAGTGCCCAAACACCCTTGATTTTTCTTCTTACCTTCCTTTCCCATAAGTTTATCACTTTAGGTAAAAGTTGTTGTTCTTCTTCTTCTGTGGATCCTGGGCTGGTGATTAAAAAATCTACGTCATGCCCAATCTTCTTACCCCTGATTAAAAAACAGGATAAGATGGAAATACATTAGATTTTTAGCTCCCAACCTTTAACACTCGCCTTTGTTTGTACGCCTGTACTTCAGGTTTGCAACCCAAAGTGCTCCCAACATTTTTCTTTTAAACAAAATATCCTTGGTTGCACAACTCTGCACCTTGCAAAATAAATTTAGGACACACACACAAGTAAAAAAGAGACATATATATGATCATGTGTGTGGGAAAAAATGACAACAAAGATGGTTTCTTCTACACTCTCCCCACCCACAACACCCAGAGACGAGCACAGCAAGAAGCAACCAAGAACTACATTCACGTAACATAAGACAGGGCTCTTGGAATTACAACTTGATTAAGGGCATTATCTTAGCATGATCTCATCTTTCCGCTTTTTCTCTCGCCTCAAACCCAGCTTGCCAGAATAGCCAACAGCACCACGCAAGCCCAGCCACCCTCACTGTTTCCCGAAGACAGCCAAAAGGGGAGTTAGGAGAAGGTATGAGGGGGAAGGAATCTCCTTCTGCAAATGGAAGCTTCAGTATCCAACAACTGCAGACATCTCTGTGGAGAGCTCCTTCATTCATTCATTCATTTGGGTCATATTAAAAATATTGACTCAATCAATATTTTTGAGGGCCTACTTTGTGCCAGGCACTAGACACTGGTTCTCACTGAGCACTAAACTCTAAAACCTTACTGGGGAAAGCATGCATACAAACAAATTACTTGGCAGCTGTCTAAGCACAGAGGAGGGGTGCCTATCCCAGTGTGGGAGGGAAGGAGTCAAGGAGGGCTTTCTGGAGGAGGTGGCATCTGAATGGAATCTTAAAGGATGAGAAGACATCAGCCAGGTGATGATTTGAGGAAAGCCAGCACAAGCAAAAGGGTCCAGCTGAGGCAACAGACAGCTGTGTGTGTGCAGAGGATGACGAGCCATTGGGCCACTGGAATAGAACTTGAGGTGTAGGAAACAGGGCTGCAGGGAGAAGCCAAAGACCTTATGTGCTATGTTCAGAAGCCTGAATTTCTGAGCACAGGGAGCCACTGAAGGTGTTAGAGCAGAGGAGGCAAAAGCAACCTTCATTTTTTACCTTCGGAACCCTCCTGTCACCGTGACAAAGGCATCGGGAAGAAATGCCCAGACGGCCTCTTTAACCAGCACGCCAACCGCTTCTGCTTCCGCCCTGGTCACACAGCTGACGAGGTCTTCATAATAGAGGAACCCTGAGAGGCCAGTGGACAGGTCAATGGAGAGAGGGACACGTCTCGTGTGAGGCGACCAGCCCTCAGCCCCAGCGTGTGGCCAGCGTGGCTACAGACTTGTGTCTTCCACAGACACCAGTCACTTCTGTTCTCTTGATTGTAAGTTTTTCCTGGGAACAGTGGCTTTTTGCCTTCTGGCTGAGATGCTTACAACTTCCTGACTAAGAGACCATACTGCATATCCCTGTAGAAACCAAGTGGTTGAAACCTGACTTCCCATACGAAGAACCAGTCCTCTTGATCAAGAAGCTGCACCCTATTGTCTTTTTAAAGAAGACAATGCATAAAGATTGGGGATGGGAAGGCTCAGGGTTGGAAGGTGATAGATGAACTAAAAAGTTCAAGTCAGGAATAGCAAGAGGGCAGATTTGCATCTGAGGTGTAAAATATCTTTGGTGGCTTGGCTTGCGCTTCTTTATCTGACCACCAAGAGTAAATGAAAGCTCAGACAGGACTGTCATGATGAAGAGTTGTTATAACGACTTAATTATTCCCCAGACCCATGGAGGGCGGCATGGAGCGAAGGAGTAAGGGAGACGGAAAGCTCATTGCCAAGGTTCGGGATGAAGCATTGGAGGACAGGAGAGGAGAGGTGCCGGGGGGACGCTGAGGGACGACTAATTCTCCTTCAATACAGGCATGGCCGTCTTCGCTAGGATCCCCGTGACGGAATCATTCCAACTCTGCCTGGATCTTTCTAATGGGAGGCTCTGGTATCTCCAGAGGCAGCCCATTTCCTAACTGTAAAGTCTGTTTAGACAGTTCTTTTCCCCACAGTTACACTGAGAAATAATCAACAAATAAAAATTGCAAATATTTAGGTTTCCAGTGTGATATTTTGATATACATATATTGTGAAATGATGACCACAATCAAGCTAATTAGCATATGATGAAATATTATACAGCCTTTAAAAGAAAGAAATCTTGTCATTTGCAACAACATGGATGAACTGCAGGACAGTATGCTAAGTGAAATAAATCACACAGAAAGACAAATATTGCATGATCTCACTTGTATGTGGAACTGAAAAAGTCTAACTCTTAGAAGTAGAGTGTAGGGGTTGGGATTGGGGAAAATGGAGAGATGTTCATCACATGTATCAATGACCCATGGACATGGAGAATGATTTGGGGATGGACTGTGGGAGTGGGGATGGGCTGGACAGAAGAGGGCAGAGGGATAAAATTGGGACAACTGTAATAGAATAAACAAGAATTTAAAAAAAAAATCAAGCAGGCTGAGGTTTGAGGAAACAATTCTATTCTTGTTCTAACTGTCCTGGGAACTTACACTTTTGAATTTCCCAGTCCTGTATCAATGCCTGGATACACACCAAAGCTTCAGCCAACTCTCTGAGAGCCCCTGAAGGACTCGGGGAAGAACGTTCAGGTATCCAGACCACCAGTCATCCAGAAGATTACCACTTTGGACCAGGCTAACATTGCAGGACTGATTCTTCTTGGGAATGTACTTCTCACTTACGAAAAAACCCTCAGCTTTTCTTTCCTCTTTGGAAAACTATGGGCGTTGCCCTGTTGTGTTCCAAGTTTGCAAACCCCAAGACCCTTGAGTAAGTATTTATCATTTATTTCTAAAAAGGAGAGGAAGAGAGAGGGAGATGTTTGACAGAGGGCGCGCACTTTCAGACACACAGGACGATGAGTTCCGGAGCTCCACCAGACAGCATGGTGACTGCAGTTAACAAAACTGTGTGCTATACTTAACATTTGCTAAGAGAGTAGGTCTTAATCCTTCTCAACCCCCTTCGAAAAAGGCGGGGGGCATCCAAAGTTCCTGCTTCTGATGAGCTTAAGTCTATTTCCTTGCAGTCTCACCCATCACTGGCCCTCTGGAAAGACATGGAACGAATCAACTGTCCTTATGTCTCACCTCCAGGATCGTGGGAGGGTGGAGGCTGGGAAGTCATTTGGTTTAAACATCATGGTCACAAAATTCTCAAGTCTCTACAGTCTCTACATCTGATGTAAATTCTCAATCTTTACATCACACATTGTCTCTAAGTGACGACAGTTGCACAAGTGTGTCGACAGGACCAAGACAGGATGACATTCACACTGACACATTAACTGTGACCAACACCAAACTACACTGCTGCTGGGATACTCTTGTTCTTCACGTCAGTCCTAAAACTTTCTCTCATTTAAACAAAATTTTAAGCCACACGTTTTATTGCAATGTGCACATTTTTGTGCATTGGCAGTTTGAGCTAAAAAACGCTGCTTCAGAGAAGTTGCAGCTCAGTGGGTCCAAAGTTTCACTTATACAAGACAAATATGTTCTGAATATCATTGTATCTTTTGTTAACAATACTCTGTTGTGCACTTAAAAATTGGTTAAGGACTATGATGTGAGTAACAGGCCTAAGTGCAAAATTCTATGGTCCACATGTTCATTAAGGCTTCTGAAGGAAAACAGGAAATTTCTTTGTGATGTTGAGGGTCAGCAAGTATCTCTGACACAGAGTGAAAAAAACACTATGATGAACAGATTGATAATTTGGATTTTATTCAATGTGAGGACTTATGCTTATCAGAGGACATTATTAAGCAAGTGAAGAAGAAATCTTCAGATCGCGAAAAGATATTTGCATTTTATATATCTGGCCAAGGACTTATGTCCAGGACATTAGCTAACTCCTACAAATCAACAGGTAAAAGACTAAACAACCCACTTTAAAAAGGTAAAACGACTCCAGCAGGCACCTCTTGGAAGAGCAATTGGCCAAAAGCACTAGAAAATGTCATCAGAGAAAAGCAAACTAAAACTGCAATAAGATGACGCTACTCACCACCAGGACAGACAAAACAGAAAAGTTTGACAATAGCAAGTGCAGACGAGGATGTGGAACAACTGAAAATCTCAGACAGTGCTAGTGGGAATGTCAAGTGGTTCAACCACTTTGGAAAACTATTGGACAGTATCCACTAGAGCTAACTATCTGCTCTGACCCAGCAATTTCACTCCTAGGTCTATGCAAAAGAGGGATTAGGATTCATCTCCATAGGTACAAGAATGTTCATAGCACATTTTTGTCACAATAACCAAAAACTGGAAATAACCCAAATGTGCACAAACAGGAAATGGGTAAATAAGTTATGATACTAATGGAGAAAAATCACATAAGAGGGTAGATCTCATGTTAAGTGCCCTTACCACAATAAGAAATCAATTTAATAAAATTAAATACATAATTTATTAATGTGAAACAATAGAAAAAGCAATGTTCCATTAGCATTTTTACCAATACAAAATTTTTCTTCATGGCTGACATTCAAACTGCAGCTCACTTGGCAACCACAAAACTAGGCTTACTCAGGATGTACATAAGCCAAAAGTCACGACTGACAGCAGCTTCTTTAAGGACATGTGCAGATATGAGGAATGAAATTGGAGAGACTGTGAGCATAATAATTTGTTGACACCAGGAGAGCAACTTCAGTGGCTTTCTTGCTTTCCTTTTTGGCATGGCCAGGGAGGCTAACTCATCACAGGAAACAAGACATTGAGAAGCGTTCTATGTGCGCCGTTACATTTCAGACATTGGCTGTTCAAGGCCAATGTGGCACGTGGCTCCTCAAGCCTCAGGGAACTAAAACCAAGTGCAGCTATAAGTAAAACTGAATCAGGTTTTCTACTGGACCGGTGGATCATACTTTCGACATGTTCAATTAGCTTATTTAGCCGACGTTTGCGGTACTCTAAACTACTCCCATCGACAATTCCATTCATTGTCGTGCTGCTGAAGGAGTGCATGTGAACAGGGGCTTTGAGTTAGAAGCATGCTAGAAAGGCATTCCTGGAGTTCTGCACAAACAAGAGTGTCCAACAGTCTGCTGGCGATCGCTGACTGATTAAGTGAATGATAGCTGCTTCATTCGCTGAGCTGGAAGAGCTGGGTAGGGGGGAAAATTCCAGCTTCCAAAGCTGCTGAATTGGAAACTCAGATCCTGAGAGCCTTTGGGGTCATTTGATAGGGTTTTTATCAAAGTCAGACACTACACTGCCATCCCCAAATTTCTGGGTTGAGAGTCCTCACCATCATCTCAAGCCATTACTAACATTAATTGTGACTAATGCTTATGCAAATTTCTTTTTAATAGCATCCCTGGTTGGGGCACATCATTCTTATTAAATGTGTACTTTCAGCAGCTCAGAATATAAATACTGGGTCTTCTTTTCCCCCCTTAGACTCTTTTATTTCCTATGTGGCATCTTATAAAGCTTTTTAGCAATCTCTCCGAGGTTAGCAACTCGCTGAGAGACGAATAGGGGTTGTCTAGAGCAGTGCCAACATGAACCAGCAAGGTTTGTCTCGTTTCCTCTCCTGCTGCTGGCTTCTTTTCATCACTGAAACAGAAGACGGCTATTTTCTTCCACTTCCAGTCTCTTCTTGTAGAAGATCCCCTTACCTTCCTATCATTACAAATCTCGATCATTTCATCATTCTTTGTGACTCAGGAGCCATAGGGCTCACAATTGTGGATGTGACGCCCTTTCAAACCCCAATTAAATTGTATTTCTATTGCACATTAAAAGTAAACATCTAAAGCGTGTACAATGTTTTTTTTTTTACTGTGTATTGGCATTCCTTCATTTAAGAAAAAGTTTACCAGGACCCTTCCTAAAAGGAAGTGGCCCGGCCACTTTCAACCCCCAGGGGGGCCCCACCAGGCCTCTCAAGATGCCCACGTCAGCACAGTCTTCTCTTCTCAGACTAACGAGGCTGATTGGGTCGATCAGCCTGTGCCTGGATTTCCACGATTTCTCCTCTATGTTCTGGTGTTCTACAGTTTCTAAACCAGATCCATATCTGTGCCAGGCAACAACTCTAGTTTCTTCAAATATCCGTTACTTGCCAGCCCTCCATGTCAACTTTCCACCCTTGACTCCCCACTGTCACCTCCTACCCAACCAGAGCCCAAAGGGTAGAAGGGTCCATTCAGTAAGAACCAGGTCAACAGTACTACCCGGTCTGACATCTGAACATAAAGGGATGACAACAACCACCACAAAGAGCGTATTTGCTCTGTGCCAGGCAGATCGCTAAGGACTTGGCCTGCATTATTTAATTGGTTTCCCTAAAGTACTAATGTTCTCTCCCTTTTACAGATGAAATAACCCAGGCTCAAAGATTTGAACAAACTTACTCAAGAACACATAGCTGCAGAATGTTGGAGCCAGGAATTGGATTCAGGGCTGTGTGATTCCAAAAGTGTTTGCTTTTAACCATAGCGGGAAAAGAGGCCAAACAAGCAACTCAGCTCACAGGGATTAGAGCTGAAGTGCAACCGACTTAGATAGAGCTCTACCAGGACCTGCCCAGCCCATGGGAACCACGGGAGATTTTTAGGAGACACAATTTACCTGCTTTCTGCATTCGTGTGAATTTCAGGGTTTTGTCTGACCTTATTTTACTCAGGGTTCTGAAACCCATCCTGAACCATTTCTCAGATGTCTTCAATCCCACTCCAAACACAGAAGTAAAGAGCTGAAAGGGAAGAAAAGGCATGCTTTCAGTTCTAAAATAATCATGACAATGAAGTGATACTTTTCAAGGTCAAAGGATTAAGAAAAAGTGTAAACAGATCTCTGACCCTTGTTTCTCCTGAATATGACAGGTGGGTGGGTGGTAGTAATTTTTTAGAGACATGTTTGTTTCAGGAGGGTCCTTTCCCAATAAATGAAACAGATGAGGAGGCAAGTTCTGGTACCTGTATGTGCTGCAGCACAAGCCTGTGCTGCCAACATGTGACAAAGCTATCCCTGTCGGGCACTTCCCTTGGCCAAGGGTCCCTTACACTCACTTGTGCTTTGCATATTTAGCTTCACCATGTAAAGAGTGGTGTGCACGTAGGTTGTATAAATTCTCCACCATCATACAGCTGGTAAGTGGCAGAGCCCAGACTCAAACCCAACCTGTCTGCACTCCAAGCCCAGGCACCTGCCCACAGCCACCTTTTAGGCCTGTGCACATGAGTGACAGGCCCTGGAAGGCAAGGTAATTTGTGTCTCATCATAGCAAGGCAATAAGCTCCAGCACCCATACTTACTTAGGCATCTGCTTGCTAGATGATTGCTGTGGACTGAATCACACAGCCCCCCCCCTTCATGTGCAGAAATCCTACCCCGTAAGGGGATGGTATTTGGATATGAGGCCTTGGGTAGGTAATTAGCTTTAGATGAGGTCATGAGGATGGAGCCCTAATGATGGGATTAGTGCCCTTATTAGCAGAGACACCAGAGAGCTGTTCTCTCTCTGTGTCATTTAAGGGAAACACATTGAGAAGGACTCCACCTGCAGGCCAGGGAGAGAGCCCCAGCCAGAACCCAACTGTGCTGGCACCCTGCTCTCAGAATCCCCGCCTCCAGAACTGTGAGAAAAGAAGTGTTTGTTACTTAAGCGACCATGGCATCTTGTGAGGGCAGCCCAAGCTGACTAATACAACCACCTACAAGAAGTAAAAGGATTAGCTGAAGAACTCTTTTCAATAAATACATGTAAAATCACTTACTTTGAAGGACTGATATCGTTCATCATTTAACACAGCTTTAACCTCAGAACTTTCTCCATCTTCAATAATTTCCTGCATAGACAGTGGGAAAATATTTTAAATTAGTGATGTTGGACAGTCACAGTCCAAGATGCTCAAGTTCACAGATCTAATAGTTTGGCTTTTCATAAAATGCACACACATCGTGTGGACGATGTTTCTCTAGCTTCTCTGGAGAATATAAGACATTTCCCTATAATCTTGAAAATCCCAGTTCATTATATTTCCAAGGATCACTCTTTGATCCTCAGAAACAAAGGTACAGCATGATTTGGGTCCAAATATAGAACACCAAACCAGAACCTTTACGGACCAAAGTGTGTCTAAATATCTGTGATAATTTTCTTTTTAGTGCATACGAACTTGCTGAAACAAAGAAGACTTTTCATCTGAGTGGATTGATTTTGGGCCCAGTGAAAAGCCAATCCAAATTTCAAGGCCTTATGACGTCTGGCTCAGAGCCACCTCACCCTCTTCCAGATAGAGGTAGGGTTATTTTTCTTGAATAACTGATCTTGTGCTTGACTATACTGAAACATACTCCTAGATGACCAACTTGCCTTGCTGGGGAGCCCTTCATCATCATTAAATAAATAAACACGCACCCCTGGCTCTCTACTTGAAATGTGCATGCAGAAATGCAGAATCAGCTCCACCACCTCTTACACCCACCCCTACTCTGGAGGGTGACGTTCCCAATGGAACTGGGGCCCTTTACCCTGGCTGTGTTAGAAGTCAGACCATCCCCTGCTGTTGAGATTTGAGGTCACCTGAGTCTTTTACTGTGATTAATAACAATGCAGAAGAGTTCTTTTCCCACTGGACTGGTCCCACATAGCTCCAGCTGTCATAATATTGGATATGGACTACATTCATCTATTTATCTATCTGTCTGTCTATCTATCTATCTATCTATCTATCTATCTACCTATCTAGCTACCATCTGTCTATTTATCAATTGATCCATCATCTATCAATCTATCGCTTTCTATCTCTTTCTAATCTATTCAAAGTAAATAAGAATTGATACATCTACATAGTCGACAGAAAAATACATATTTCCACCCCCCCACTTTCTGCCCCTGCCTGCCTACCTACCTTCCTATTAGGAGATGTGACAAGTCACATTTCACCCTTACCTCTATGATACTCTTCACCTTGTCCCCCAAGCAGGGAATTCCTTCTGTATCCTTCATACTGACGATTGCGAATGGCAGAGATTTAAGTACAGAAGCTGCTCTCATAAATGTCACACAGGAGCCTTCATTTTCTCTAAACTCACAATTTTCAGCCAGTATATCAAAGGCATCCTGAAGAACAAAACCCTATGAGTAAAACACAGCCTGTTTCCTAGCCCCTGAGCCAGTGCTCACTTGCATATGTGTCCTGCTCTCCTGTAAGTATTGGAACACTGCTTGACCTTTTCCTTGAAGGTCAGGATTGGGTCTCCAGTACGTTTGCACCCTTCCCTTATTAGACAAGTGAGGTTGAATTGGAAAGACAGGCCACAGAATGCTTTGTAAGGAAACTTCGAGTTCACTGCCGTAAGATATTCAGAAATGACTTAACTAAAGCATGATCTCATGCTCACTACATGCTACTAGTTATTACTCAGCATTACTGATCTTTCCCTCCCTGCATGTTGACTTTCCCACCAGCCTGGGGCCAGGATTCTGGCTTGATCACTGGGTACCCCTATCTCTTATCTTGTACATAAAACACACGCAAACACACACATTCAGCACTTAACACGGACTCTTTGAATGACAGGTGTAATCAGGTGGCACAGACCCAAGGCCAGGGTTAAGGGCCTGTTTGCGCTTCTAGCCGAAGAGGAAGCAGCTGCAGCTGTGCGGCACCGTGCTTATGATGCCCCAGTAGCTGCAAATTCCTGGTCTTCCTCACACACGTGGGGTAGAAACCTGGAGATGAGAAGTTTATATTCCGTATAGTACTGCATGTTTTGTCCACCTGGTGACTGAACTCTGAGCTGGAGGAGGAGCAGTGGCAGGCTTGTTAGGTTCTTTTAAAACACAGCTGCCAAACTTGAGGGCTGGATGGGGCTTTAGAGGTAATCTGGCTAATTTCTAATTGAACAGTGAGAAACGGGGACTCAGAGAGAGGAACTGACTTCCCCAAGCTAGTTAAGATCAGAGAAGCGAGAAGCTAGGTCTGCTGTCTCCCAGTCTTCTGGTTTCCCCACAAAGGTTCTTTATGCATTACTAGTATTTCTATGGAATTTGCTCTTACTGTGCTGACGACTAGTGACAGTATTTGATTTTTCAGAATATTTGCCTTTGACCAGTGTTGTGGCCAACAACGACAGCTCTCAATAAACAGTAACCTACCATCTCTGAAGAATATGATCCAAGTCTATTTGTCCATTTCCACGAAAGAAAGAGACCCATTCTTGACAGAAAGAAAAACCAGGGATCAGGCTTTGGGGGTGGGTGGGTGAGTGCGGGGAGAACTTTCCTAGCTCTTAAGAAAAAGTCATGCTTTGCAGATCCAGAGGAAGGAGCTGCAAGCCCCGCATTTGCTCTGGTGCTGGGAAGTCCCGTTACCGTGAATCTGTGGTTGCGGTTGTTGAAAGTGGTTCTTCTCTGGCACGAGTAGGGAGAGATCTTCACGGCAAGCGGTGGAGTCTCCCGGGGCTCTGGGCTGGGGCTCCTTGAAAACTCTCTTCTCACCTGAAGAAATGCATAAGCATCCATTTTTAATAACCATCAGTGGTAATAATAGACGTGTGTGAAGAAAAAATTTGAGGTGACTTGATGGCAATTATCTCTGGAAAGAGGATAAAATTATAAGAGAGACGAATTTTATGTTATATGAATCTCTAATATTTGAATCTGCTATAATTGACACGTATTATTTTTCCAATCAGAACCCCCCCCCCAAAAAAGACTGTTGATTCGATACTATTTTCCTTTTCCATAAACTCAGTTATGGTATGAACCTTATTCCTGAGGGCTCTGGCTCATTGGTGAAGGATTTTGAATTAAGATCTTAACTTTCTGAATTTTTTTCTTTGTGAATGGCCATAGTAGGGGGAAAAAAAAAAAAGGAATCTTCTACTTCTCTGGCTGCCAGAACACAGAGACATCAATATTTTGAAATATTTGTGTATAGACCTCTTCACAAAAATAGCTACTGTTTATTAAGAGCCTACTATATATAGGTCAGGCTTTGTGTTAAGTGCTTTACATCTATGTTATGTTAGTCCTCAAAACCATCTTATAATGTAGGCGCTATTGTTATCTCATATTATAGAGCAGGAAACTGAAGCTCAGAAAAGGGAGGTGACTTGCTCAAGGTCACACAAGGAGTGAGCAGAGAACCCAGGTGTGTTGATTCTGTAGCCTCTGTCCCTGAGCATCAAGCAAAGGGCAATGGGAACCACAACCACGCCACTTACGACAAGCTGGTGTTTTCCTGTCATCTCCACCGGTTTTCCTGCTCTCATACATTCTGTGAGCCAGGAGACGTCGACGAGCTCTAGCTGTGGGGTGGCCTTTACGTTCTGTGCCTGAAGCCACTCTAGGACTTCTGAACCAGAGTTGTTTTCTGCCACAACGTGGGTGACGGAATCACTGCAGAACGCAAGACGAAGTTACCACTGAAGGGGCTTTCAGAATCAGAAGCTCCCCTCTTTCCTCAAGGTGTTCAGAGCATCCCATCTCACGGAGAACGATGCATACTAGACCTGACCACAGGCATGGAGAGGTTGGGCCCCACACAGGGGGATTCTCTCTGTTTTAATTAGGGTAGCCACCGTGGTCTGTGTTACGTGGCAAAGCTTGTGTGCTGGACAAAATCGAACCACCCCTCTGTGACTTTGTGCTCACTCCACGGCTGTGGGGACAGCTGCTCCTTCTTGCAGAAGGAACAATGACTGGATGAGTATCATAATTATTAAAAACCCCATTTCCCTCCAAAGACAGCAATAGAGATACAGTAACACTTCCTAATAAAGCCATTAGCCCACTGTCCCTGCTTCCACCATATAGAACTTAAGTTTTGGTATTTTACATCTAATATCATATGAACTACAATAAGACTGCAAGACATGTAGAATTGTCCCAGAAAATCTGCAAGAACAGTTGCCATAGTTACACACCAAGATGGAGAAGCCACAGGGAGGCTGCCAGGCTCTCTGAGCTCAGGGCTTCGCCTAAACCTGGGGGGAGGCAGGTTTGTCATGGAGGAGCCCTGCTGGTCATCTTCCAAATTCAGGCCCCTCACCAACTGCTCTTCCCACCCCTGCTCCACCACCACCATCTCCTCACAGAGGGTGTCTCTGGACACAGCCCTGCCTCTGACAGAGACAGCCCATGTGCCTGGAAAAGTCGGGGAAAGGGTGGGAGTGTAACACACAGGCAGACATGGAAGGAAACGGCTAAAGAGAAATACTCCAGACTATGACAAAAATAAGAACAACTACACACATGCACAAGCACATGTATACATACACACAAGCACATGTATACAGTTGTCCCTCGGTATCCTCAGGGGATAGGTTCCAGGACCCCACAGATAACAAAATCCTTGGATGCTCTAGTCCAGGGGCGTCAAACTCATTTTCACCGAGGGCCACATCAGCCACGTGGTTGCCTTCTAAGGGCCGAACGTAGTTTTAAGGCTGTATAAATGTAACTGCTCCCTAACTAGGGGCAAGGAGCTTGGCGCTGCCGCGGGGTAGAAACAAGGTGGAGGGCTGGATTCAGCCCGTGGGCCGTGTGTTTGCCACCTGTGCTCTAGGCCCTTACATAAAATGGCACATTTACATCACCTACACACATCCTCCCACATGCTCATCTTTAGGCAACCTGTAGCAACTAGACGAGGTAAATGCTGTGTAAATAATTGCTATACCGCATTGTTTAGGGATCAAGTTTCTGGAACATTAAAGTTATTTTCCACCTATGACAGGTTGAATCTGTGGATGGGGAGCCCGCAGACACAACTGCATGTTCTTAGGAGGCGGGCGATGCAACTTTGGATGAGAAAGCCGAGGCCCGTGGAGGCCGCACGAAGCCGGGGCTCCAGCCAGGTGTGCGCGACTCACGCGATCTCTTAACGTTCCTCCAGACTGTGGTTAGACCCGAGTGAGGTTTGTTTTGGTATTTTTCTGTCATGAACCATCTATCATCATTTTCCTGCTTAGGAGAAATAACATACATGAATGTCATTTTCAAGGACAAAAGCTCCCCTGGGGCTGGAGCTAAGGCACTACCTGCCTTGCCCCCAGAGGCCTGGGATCTTTCTTTCCTTCCTTCCTCCTTCTTCCCTCCCTTCTTAATTCTCACCTGAGGACATGTTTCCATTGATGTTTGGAGAGAGAAACACTGATAGGTTGCCTCTCATATGCGCCCCAACTGGGGATCAAACCCGCAACCAGGAATCAAACTAGCGACCTTTCAGAGTACAGGACAATGCTCCAACCAAGTGTGCTATGTGGCCAGGGCCTAGGCTTTCTTCTTTAAAAGAAAAACTTATTGTTGTTCAATTACAGTTGTCCCAATTTCCCCCCCATTACTCTCCCCTGCCCCATCTACCCCCACCCCTCACATTCAATCCTCCCCAACCCCTGTCGTCCTTGTCCATGGGTCCTCTTCCCCGTTATACCCTCCACCATCACTGTCAGTTTGTTCTTTATTTCCATGTCTCTGGTTCTATTATGTGTGTTTGTTTTGTTGATTAGCTTCCATTTATAGGTGAGATCATATGGTATTTGTCTTTTACTGCCTGGCTTATTTCACTTAGCATAATGCTCTCCAGTTCCATCCATGCTGTCTCAGATGGTAGGAGTTACTCTTTTCATTCTGCTGCCTAGTATTCCATTGTGTAAATATATCACAGATTTTGGATCCACTCATTTACTGATGGGCACTTAGGCTGTTTCCAACAGTTGGCTATTACAGGTAACACTGCTGTGAGCATTGGGGTGCATAGGTTCTTTTGAATTGGTGTTTCAGGATTCTTAGGGTATAATCCCAGCAGTGGAATTGCCGGCTCAAAAGGCAGTTCCATCTTTAGTTTTTTGAGGAAATTCCATACTATTTTTCATAGTGGCTTCATCAGTCTGCATTCCCACCAACAGTGCACTAGGATTCCCTTTTCTCCACCACCTAGCCAGCACTTGTGGTTTGTTGATTTGTTTATGATGGCCATTCTGACCTGTGTGAGGTGGTATCTCATTGTGGTTTTAATTTGCATGTCTCTGATGGCTAGTAATGCTCAACACCCTTTTATGCCTCTGGGCCCTCTGTATGTCATCCTTGGAGAAGTGTTTGTTCAGGTCCTTTGCACATTTTTAAAAAAATATTTTATTTTATTTTTAGAGAAAGGGGAAGGGAGGGAGAAAGAGAGGGAGAGAAACATCAATGTGTGGTTGCTGATGTTCCAGATGGCTCCGCATGTCTGACACCTGGGCAAGGATGGTTGGGAGGTGGGGCTCAATGCATCCATCAACCTGAACACCTGTACGTGGACTCTCACAGATGGGACTCCAACTCCTTACATGAGGTTCTGGGATCCAGGGACCAGCAGAAACCACAGGGCCTTTTAGGACCCAGCCTCAAAAGTCACATACTATCATTCTATTGGTTGAAGCAGCCACAGCCCTTCCAGATGCAATGAAAGGGAAAATAGGCTGCCTCTCCATGGGACCACCCATATTTTAAAACCCACTCACAGCTCAAGAACTCCACTTTAAGAAACACTGCTGTGAAGAAAGATCTTTCTTTAACTGCCCCACCCTGGGTGTTGAGCTCAATTTTAGCAATGTTTCCCAACATAATATTCATTGCTCTACAACCGCATCAGATAATTTTAGCAGGTAAACAATTGAATGTTTAAAAAGCATATGTGTTTATTTATATTCACATTTTTATCTTATGCCTATCAAATACGGTTTTAATGGGTCTCATAGTTTGTATATTATTCCTCAGGACAAAGACAAATCATTTTTAAGAACTCAGTTTAGGAACAATGAAAAGAAACACATTAAGTGTATAACACACGCAGTAAAAGATATAAGAACCCTAAATGTGGCACTCAGATCTCTGGAAAGCTCTGAATTATGGAATTAACTCACAACTCTTAGTTCTGATTATTTTCTCTGATACCTGGACCCTGTCTTTCTTTTCCTGGCTAGTGCCGCCTCTCAGTATGTTAGAAAAACTCTCCGTGAAGAGAGAGGCAGCCACCCTCTGTGCTTGGAAGCAGGCTGACCCCAGTCTGACCTCCCCAGTTTCCATGGGTGCTCACCTGCTTTCGTCTTTGCCTTTGAAACTGTTTTCTTTCCCTGGAAAGGTCATTCTTGATTATTCCCATCTGATGTAAGACTTCTTTTGTAAGCAATGATTTTAAATAGTAATTTACAGTTCAGCTGAGTGGTTTACAATTTAAAAACCCTCCCTGCCAATTTCTCTTAGCAACTGATCATTTCAGAATCCCTGAAACAGAAAAATATCAAAGCAGTAAAGGAAGATTTCTATTTCCAGCCCTGATAGACTTAAGACTGAGAAGGTTTTGCCTTCATTTTTTGGCCCATCTTAAATGGCATTATGAACATTTCCATTAATTTAAATTCCATAAGTTTTGAATCACAAAGTATGTTGGACTGGAGTAGGTCTAAAATTTACATTGCATGCTCCTGCATTTATAAAAATAAAGTCTTTATCATGTTGCTGGTTACAAAGTAATACTGGTGCATTATAGAAAAAAAAGTTTTAATTACAAACATTAAAAATTACAAGTTTCCCTGGCTGGTTCCACACTCATCGGATAAACCATCCTTTTGAGCAAATATTTCCTGGAGCCTACTGTGTGTAAGACAATTGCCTGAGGCCGGGGTGGGGTGCACACCTCGCCCTGACCACGCCCTGGCCCTGGTGAGGCCAAGGAGGGGTGACTGCCTGAGCGGAGGAGCAAAGCCAAGTGGGAGGCCATGGATCTCACCGTGTTCCAGGGAGGACATACTCTCCTGTAAGAGGGTGTCCAGGGCTGTTAAGTCTTAAACATAGAAAGGCAAAGGGAGAAAACGGTTCAAGGTCAGGGAGAAAAAGTGAGAAAAAAAATATAAAGAGAAACCAGTGAAGCTGTGTTTGGACGTGGGACCTGGAAGGGGCCTCAATGTGGACTAGTTCAACATCATATTTTCTAGAGCTGGTGGCAGCTTTTTCATCTGCTTTTCAGTTTATTTTGCAAACAACGACTTTCACTATTTTGATTTTAGGCACCACAAATTTGAAGTGACGAGACATTGCCAAAGATAAACAAAGCTGGACACTAGTTAAAGCTGTAAGGACAGATTTTACTTAGCAATAACTATCGTAATAGGGAAGAGGGTTCAGCATGATTAGAGTTCAACTTTAAGGAAACACAAGGCAGGAGAGCTTTCAAAGGCTGGGGTGTGTTCTGGGATTGTGTCCTATGAATACCAAAACATCAACTCAAGAGAATATATGCACCCCTATATTCACAGCAGTGTTATTTGCAATAGCCAAGATCTGGAAACAGCCCAAGCGCTCATCAGTAGAGGAGTGGCTAAAAACCTGAGGTACATTTACACAATGGAATACTACACAGCAGTAAAAAAGAAGGAATGCTTACCTTTTGTGATGGCATGGATGGAGCTGAGACTGTGAGGCTAAGTGAAATAAGCCAGTCAGAGTAAAACAAGTACCATATGATCTCGCTTATAAGTGTAATCTAATGAAAAAAATAAACTAATAAGGAAAATAGAACCAGAGGCAGAGAATCATGGAACAGACGGGCAGCTGTGAGAGAGGAGGGCAGACGTGGGGACTGGTTGAAAGAAGGTGAAGAGATTAGACACAGAACATACACACAGGACCCATGGACGTGGACAACGGTGAGGGATTGCTTAAGGGAATGAGGGGGTGCTGGGTGGAAGGGGGCGAACGAAAAATTTGGGACAACTGTAATAGCATAATCAATAAAATATTTTTTTTAAATACTTTTTTAAGGGAAAGGCACCAAGGGGCATTAAGGGGAGCTGGGCCACGTGACCAGGCCGCCTGGATTTGCTAAGTGGCGCTTGTTCAGAGGAGAAGCAAATTCCTTGACTCTTTCTGACAGGAGGCGGCGGTGCTAGTTAGAGCTTCCCCTTCTCACAGAGAATGGGACTGAGAGTTCTCTCCTTGGATGTTTGCCTTTCGAAGAGCTGACTCTCTGGCCCTTGAGAAGATAGTTTTGGGTGGTTGGAAGACTTACATCTCAAAGAGGCCGAGAAGCGATTTATGATTGCAAGGTTTTCACAGCAACTGCATTAAAAGGGGATCAGGGGCCCGTTGCCCTGGAGAGCCACCTGTCCACAGCTCTTCCATCTTCAACATGTAAGGACATGGGGCACATGTGCTGCAGGATAAAATGGCTCCAGACAGTTCAGTGCGTCCAGGTGTGCCATTTCTTAGCTGTGTGATCGGGCCCAGGTAAAGCAAGAACCAGATTTTTCCTCGAACTTAATTCTCCTGGAAACCAAAGAATGTGCTAGGAGCTATGAAGATTGCTGCCTATTTTCAGAACATACTTTTCCACCTTAGTTCCTCTTTCTTTGAATCCTATGTACTAGACAGGACGGTGTTCGCTAGCCTTTATATTGGGAAGCATCCTTTCTTTTAAAAATTAGTTTTTATTTTCATTTTTAAAATACATGCATATTTTTTAAAAATTAAAAACAGAATAAAAGCAGCCATCATCCCTCCCTACGGCTCCCTCCCACCCCCCAAAATAACCACTTAAAACATTTTGATGGGTTTCCTTCCTGTCTTTGTTGTATTTGTTCACATCGTTTGTCCTGGTTTACACTGTGGAGCGAGAACCCTGTGCTTGGGGTTCTGCTTAAAGACCAATGGATCCAGTTAATTAACAAAAAAGCATTCATACTACATTTGCATAACTTTTAATTTATCAAAGCACCTCGACATCTATGAACACATTTGGTGATCCCATCGGACAGACCAAACCATTTATCTGGAAACGAAGGTCAGAGAAGAGAGTGGGGGTCTTGCCCCACATGGCACATCTGGGAAGGGTCAGAGCCAGAATGTGAGGTCTCCAGATTTCTTATCTAGAGATTTCTCCCTACAATGATTTCTATTGTCCTTTCCAATTAAAGCCTGTGTATCTAAGTACGAAAATTCCGTTTGAGAGCTGGGACTCCTACTTCCTGTGGTTTATTTTTGTGCCATAGAACGCCCTTGTATTTCATGCATCTACTGAGCCAACAGTCTGGGAACTTTGCCACCATCACGTGCACAGGAGCCACTTGCTTACCACGCAGCCATTTCCTCTGTCGCGTGAGCAGCTGGGCTCGGTCCCTGGCAGCAGGCATCTGGGGCACGGGGCTGCCCCTCGGGCTCTGTTGCCGAAAGAAGAAACTCGCCTCCCATAATCTCCCCAGGTACCCGCCTCAGCCACCATGTACGTACTGGTAGCTGTGCCTGTAACTAAACCAGCCAGCCCTCCCTGGAAGGGTGGGCTGTTCTACAGAGCTTTCTACGCTGAGTGGTACCTTGACCATCTGGCTCTCATCCTCCTGCCCAGCCCTTGCTGAATTTCTTTACCACAAAAAAGCAGTTCTGTATTTTGCTAAGCTTTTTAATTTCTGTTTTTCCAATTTCTTTTTTTTTTTTTTAAGTTTCTGATTTTGGGTCTCTTTGCCTGTGTCATCTTGCCCCTCCTAATTTCAGCATTTTATGTGGGTCTGTAAAATTAGGCAGACTTAACACTTAGATGAAACCTAATGGTATTTTGGATTTAACATCACAAATGACACAGGGGTTGAAGAGAAGAGGCAGAGAGGGACAAAGGAGACCATGTGAAGAGACCTCAGGTGGGAGAGAGATCATGGGAGACTCAGGAATTTCTGAATGTGGCCCTTTGGTAAGAAAAATAAGAGGTCTCTGTGACACTGCCTTTTCATATGAACTATGGCTCTTGTGAAAATGGTCGTATCTGATTATTGATTTTGACATATGTCTCTCAAGCAATTAGAAGCTGGCATTTCTTCAGCAGGAAAGGCTTGTCGGTTTTATTTTTAAATATCAAAGACTATTCTTAAATACAAATGTATTTTCACATAGAATTCTTACAGTTTTCCCTGAAAAAAAAAAAAAGCCACCAGTCTATTCCTTTGACCATCAAAGTGAGCCAATTGCTCAAATCATCATTCTTGATTCACTGCAAGCCCCCCAGCAGGTCAGTTTGGAACTATTTAGGTCAAGGTTGTAACGCCATTCATTTCTGCATTGTGTTCTGTTTTCTCTTCCCTCTATTTGAGACCAGTGGAGAGCTGATGTAATAGTTAGTAAAAGCCATAGGCTGATGGTTGGGATGTGGGTGGTTTTGTGAGGGAACCAGTCCAGGTAGCCCGAATGGTCCTTTCGGCCGCCTCCTTGTCTGGGTTTCCTGCGTGATCTCATCACTCCCAGCGTGGCAGCTACCACCGCGGGACAGAGCAGCCCCTGAATCTTCAACCAGCATCCTTCTCTCTACACACCCCACTCAGACTGACTTTTGTAAAAGCAAGATCAAGGCCACACTGGGGTGCCTATGGCGAGTCAGCTACAGTGAGACATCCTAGCCTGTCACAGACACTGGTCACTTGGGCACAGCCAGATGTTTGGCTTAAGAGCCAAGCAACCAAAGCATTCTTCTGGCCTCTGAGTAGCTGAAAATTTTTTGCTAGAATGCAGTGGCATTTTGTTCAAACTGGTCAAGAATGAAATTGAATGGTTTCAGCACTAAATTTTCTTCTAACTAGTTTCTGTTTATGATCCTTGGATACCTCAATGCATAAAAGTAGAAAACAAAAATTTTTTTACATTATCTTTGGATGCTAACTAGTTTTCATGCAATTGTATTCAGTCCCTACTTGCTTATTTCCCATAACAAATGGGCTCAGATTTGTTCCTTGATTTCAAACCTGTTCTCCCAGTGGGAGCATCACATCTTCCCTACCTGGGAGAAAACACAGTCTCCCTGGGTTTCAGAGAAGCTGTTCACAAAACTGATTCACAAATGAAATCAGTGGTGTCTTACCTGAGCTCATTCTCAACCCTGAATCCTTTCCTTCGAGCCAGCTCCATGAGGAAGGCTCTGCGGGTGGTTCCCATTTTCTTCTCCAAAATGAAGAGGACCAAATCTCGGAACTTGACGTCATGAGGCGGGGAAGCCATCGAGGTGACCATCTGCCTGGGTCTCTTCTTCCGAGGGCCCGCGTGGGCCATTCGCAGTGAATCCATGGGAAGAAGTCTGCTTCTGCTTCTGGCTGTGTCAGAAAGTGGTGTCTCCAGAAGTGAGGGAGAGACTGCCCCTCCTTCACAACAACTCTGATGTCGTCTCTCCACCAGCTTCTCTGAAGCCAGAGCAGGGCTTCCTGGGCCCTGCCTGGTGCCGCTCTTCCTGCCGAAGAGGGACGGGGGACTTTGCCTCTGTTCAGCTCGTTTGTCCAATATGGAGACCATAACGGAAACAGTAAATTAATTTTTGCTTTCCTATGCATAATCTCATCAGATCCTCAGAATAATCTTGTAAGAAAGGGAGGGAAGCATGATTTTCCCATTTTATTTACCTGTTTGTTCACTTATTTTTAGGTTGAGGCCCCTCTTGTCTTTATGTTTATCCCTTTGTATCTTCCGGCTTGCTTGCATTCTCTTCCTCGCACAGACAATCATCGCAATACATTGAATTTCTGTAATTTACGTGGGTGTTCCCATACATCGTGATTATTTTCATTTCACATAAATGGCGTTGTTATACTTTTCAATCTACTAATCACTTATTTCACTCAAAACTATGTTTTCAGACCCATCCACATTGCTCTGTGTTCTAATCTGTTACTTCTAACTGCTCCATAGAACTTCATGGTGGGCATTTTAGCTCTGTGAGTGCACTTTATAAGTGAGAAAAACCAAGAATTAGACAATTTACTCAAGATCACAGAATAAGGGGCAGAACAAGACCTTGAATTCAGGTCTTCAGTCTCCACATGCTATTTACCTCAGCGTTTCCAGTGGGCTGACAGGTTGTCACCTAACTCAGAAATTGATCTTTGGGGATGAAACGGGATGATCTTTTGATGAGAATTACTGAGACATTCTCATAACTTTATGAGCAAATAAAATCAGTGGCTATCATCGATACGCTTGATCAATCTCATTTCCTGAACATCTCCTTTGTGGCAAAGGCAACCGCCGACAAGCCGCAGCTGACTGGACCCTCACGACACCACCACCTGGTAGGTACTACTCACGTTCCCATTTGGCTAAACAACCTGCTTAAGGTCACAGAGCTAGTAAATGGTCTCAAGGAGCACTTGAACTCAGATTGGTCTAATTTTAAAACCTGTGCTTTTAACCACGAGGAAAACATCCTGTATGTGGTTCTTCCCCAATAGCAAATCTGAGTTCTGCTCATCCACTCTGCCATGTTTGAGACTGTCGCTACCTCCGAAAGTACATGCGCTCCTCCCCGCAACGCCAGGGAAGACCCATGTGACAGCTGCCTTCGAGCACTCGCAAGGCTGCACTGTCAAGAGAGCAAGGTCAAAAATCTTCAGGTGGAGCTTGTAGAGTACTAGGTCTTAGCACTCAGCAAGTCAGGACTTTTTTTTTAATTAATCAGAGCTGTCGAAAAATATAGAGAGGCTGCATTGGATATTACAGGTCATGAAAAGTGTTCGGATATAGTCTGAACAACAGTTTATTGAAAAGTTACAAAGGGATTCAAATACCTTTTAGTGACGCTCTGTGATTCCAGGATGCTAGGATTGCTTGCTTGAGATCAAAATCGGGGCCTGAGTCAGTTCTGGCATTCGCTGCGAGGCCTTCGGTTACTGAGATGCTGAATGCTTCACATGAGAACAGTCTTCACTACTAAGCGGCCCTGCAGTGAGAAACAGAAGATTCTGGCATGCGTCCGAGGTTGCTGTGTTCATCTCCATGGTATGGCCAGAGGAAGAACAAGCGTGTCACCTAAATGATAAAGGAGACAGAGACATAGTGCAGAGACAGGACCAAGAGCTTGGGCTCTGACATCTGGCTGCTGGTACAAATCTCACCTCCATTGCCTGCTGAGTCCTAGGCACATAGGAAGCACTTTAAATTAATATCGGTAGTAATTTGGTATTTTTTTTTAAAGAATTCCTAGTTTGATCTGAAGTCAGCCCTCTATATATTATAAAACTGTAAATCATCAAAATATTTTACTAAACAATGTCTTAATTTGCTTTAAATCATTGATATTAAAAATATGACCTAAAATTATTTAAAATGTGATAATGCCTGTTTGGTTATTATAGTATGGTCTCGCAGCTCCAAATCGATCTTTCTGTGAAGCTGGGGCTGGGACTGTGCAAACCTCTTTTCTCATTTGTCAGGGGGCTCCATGTCAGGCTCTGCCAGTAGGGGGCACTAGAGGGAGACTGCCAGGCTGGAGAAAGGCGGACTTGATCCTGTTGGTTTGCTTGCTGATACTATCAGGGTCTTCTCAGTAATGATTCCTTACTCTGGTGGCAGCAGCTCGTTCCACACTCTAGCTTTGCTTTTTTTTTTTTTTTTACTTTTTAAAATTAATTAATTATTTAGTTATTTTTGCACTACCAGGTATAGCCTTGCAATGCCTGAGTCCCAGGTCTGCAGGGATTTGAGTACGAGCTCCCAGCAGCAGCAGGCATCACCCCTTCCTCAGGGGCTCGTGCTCCAGCTCCAGGGGGGGCCCTGCTTCAACCCTGCAGGTTTCAACAGTCCCAGCTCTGCCCCTTTGCTCCCGTAGCTGTTGAGGTGGGCCATGCTCTGAGTTATCTCGGCATACTCATTTTACCTTTCAGCCTGCCAATGCCTATTAAACCAACCCTCACGTTAAATTCTCTTTGTTGAGACCCCTAGCGTGCTTTTGTTTTTACCAGCTGGACTCTGACTGATGTACCGTCCAATTAAAGTCAGGTGTGGGAGATGGAGACTCACCTGCACTATTCTTTCTAAAGGGAAATTGTCAACAGTGCGAAAAAGTCTTAAGGTGTCCAAATCTTTTGACCCAGCGTTCTGTTTCTTTCTTTCTTTTTGAAACAGAAACACATAAAGATGCCTATGCTAAGGGCGTCACCACAGCATCGTGCAGCGGACATCTGAAGTGACACGGATGCCCGATGACAGGAGGGGGAGAAGGTATGATAGAACCCAGAGCCGCCACCTGGATCAGGTGAAATGAGAATATCGAAACCACGGTGCACGTTTACAAAATAATAACTGTAAAATCAGTTTACAAAATATCAATAGTTGCTGTATGACACCATTTTGACAGAAAAGACTAGAAAATATGGCAGGGCTAATCTTATAATAATGGATATCACTGGTTCCTGGGTTTGTGCATAACTTACATTTTTGTCTTTGTGCTCTCCTATATTTTACACACTTTCTATAATAAACGTAAATTATGTTTGTAATCACAAAAACAAATTACTTAAAAAATAACCTTGAGTTGACACCATGTAGCCTTCGTGAAAAGCTCTTATTCAAAAGTAGTAAGGTTGCTCTGAGTAAGCTAACTAGACTTGCTGTTTTCTTGTAAGCACAGCACAGGGCTGAGGGACAAACGTTATTGTATTTTATGTAAAAGTCTTATCTGGCTGCCAGGCAAGACTCCCCTGGTGTGGGATCCTGTGCGTGGGAAGGGAAGGGGCTGTGTGATTCTGCCTGACCTGGACAGCTCACTGATGCTGCCTCTGGGGAGGGCACTTGAAGCTTCCAAGTCCTTTCTGCTGCCTCTGAGAGTCCCTCTCAGTGAGCATCTTGTGCCCTGTGCTAGGATGACAGTTATAGGAGCTGAAGCCACTGTCATGACTTTGAGAAAAAGGGTGTGAAACCGCTCAGCCTCACCTCAAAACTGGTTAGCCGCACCTTGACCATGACCAAAACAGATCTGAGTACAGCGAAGTCTCACCATTGTTTCAGCAATGATTAAATCCTGCTCATGCAAGCACCGGGAAAATCTCTAAACACTATACAAAGGTCAGCTGTTCTTTTTCATTGACATTGTTGCTCATGGCGGGAATAAGTTCATTTCTTCTTACTGAATCATCACTTTCTGGAGCTATTCAAACCAAATGTTGAGCACTCTCTTGGTCCAGGATTAATGGTCAATAACACCCAAATCACAGCGGCTAAACACAGCAAAAGTTTATTTCTGTCTCATGCTCCTTATCATAGAGAATTCTGCTTCACTCAAGGCTCAGGCTGATGGAGGCTTCACATGTTCGTGCCTGAACCACCTGGACTACGAGGCTGTCTTAGTCACTGCGGGGGGTGGGGGGGGGGGAGAGAACACTGGGGTCTCTTGCCCCAGCAATTAAAAGCTTTGTCTCAGAAATGAGACACATTACCACTCATCATAGCTCAGTGGTTGGAACTAGTCACATGATCCCACCTGACTGCATCAGGATTTGGAAATGCAGACATGGGACTTTGAGGGAAGCATTCCTGTTTCTGCCATGTCCAGGATGAAGCAAAGTGCCACCTGATGGTTGCAGAGACCCCCAGTCAAGGGGGGTTTCTGCGTCTGCACTAAGCCTGTGGCAGAGGTTACGGAGCACCAGAGCCTGCGCCTCCTACAGGAGGAGTTCCAAGAGGAGGACCAGAGCGTACAGCAGCCGGTCTATTCTGGGGCCTTCCTGGAATCCGGAGTTGTTGCCGCGGTCCTGGAGACAAGAAGACCGGATCCCCCTGAATTGCGGACTATTTCTCCTTTCAAGCATCATAGCGAGGGAAAAGCCCTTCATAAAGTGTCAAAAGGCTATTCTAAGTTTGGGTCTGGTGCCTTGCCTGTTCCCAGCGTCTTCTGCTCCTCTTGCCCATAAGAGTGCCTGTCCTTCTGTGTTGCAATATTCTAATCCCTTGTGCACCTTGCACAGTACTGTTAAGTCCTTTTGGGGAAGGAATCTGGTAGGTCGTATTCCCATCTAAACCCCCAGCACCTAACACAGTGCCTCATGCAGTACATACCAGTAAATGTAGAATAAACTAGAAATAAAATATAAGTTGATATTTCTACTGTTGTTATTATTAAACTTTGATGCTGCGTGGGTAACCGTGGTATGAATCTTCTGCCATGACTGCCCTTCTTCACCCTGTAAGTTTCTAACTAGTCTCTTCCATGAGAGCAAGTATAATGCAGTCGTTAAGGAGCCAGACCACCTGCATTCAACACTCAGACATTTACAAGCTGTGTGACCTTAGGCAAGTTCCCAAACCTCTCTGTGCCTCCACACCATCATGTGTTCCAGAGTGGTTACAAGATTTCTATCTTAAAGGTGTATATGAGCACTGAATAAGCCCTGAAAAGAATACTGATGTGCAACTAGCCCTCAGATGTATTCATTTATTCATTGTCATTATAGTAGTGCAGCCTGCCTGTCCTCCTCTTCGTCTCTGTCCCTCGCTTGTGTCCCCATACACGTGCAAGATTTCTGCCAGAGCCCTTCCCACTGGCCTTTGGCTTTCCCTAGACTCTTCCAAAAGTGGCACCAGTCCCACTCAGCAACAGATGAGGAATCTCCGTGGGACTGCAGGGGGGCCCTGCAAGGATTCCCAACCTGGGGTTCAGGGAACGCCAGTATCACCGAGTGGCCCAGACTTCTGGAATCAATGAAGTTCAGGCAAGCCAGACAACTGCATGCAATTTCTGTTAGAACACGGAAGAAACCTGCTTCCTTTTGTTCGTAGCCTACTCTGTTCCCGACGTGACTGTTCTCTATTTGTGGGTTTTCTGGAACACGTAGCACCTGGTGGGACACAACAGATGTTGATGGCACGCGTGCACTAAGCCTGAGAGCCTGGAGTTCGGCCTGGTAACCTCACCAGGCATGTGATCTTGCAGGAAAGAAGAGGTGCAGGTTTTCCCTGGTTCGGTGGAGACGTGAGCCTCTTCCCACCAACACACATTATTTTTATCTCTGGGAGACCTGCTGTTGTGCTGTTTAGGTGCTTTAGAAGAAGTCCGTTTGAGAGAGAAAACTTCTGCTTCCGGCAGTTTTCTTTCATATGAAATATTGTGTGTATCATCTACTCATTTCAAGCTGTGGATCTGGGAACTTTGCCATCCTTGAATGTGTGGGCAGAGTTCTGGTTTAGATTTTTTTTTTTGTTTTTTTTTTTTTTAACTGAGTACCAGTTTCCTCTGCTGCCTGAACAGCTGTGTTTGGTTCTTGGCAGCAAGTGCCTTCTGGAGCTTAGAACTGCCTCCTTGGGAAAACTGGTAGAGTTTTTTTTTTTCTTTATTCTTTTTCTTTTTTTTTGTCCTGGGGTAGTTGTTTTATTCTATTTTTAATTTTTTAAAATTACAGTTGGCATGCAATATTATATTAGTTTCAGGTGGACAGCACACTGGGCATTTATATGAGTGTAATTTATGAAGTAATTTCCCCAGTAAGTCGAGCACCCACCCACCAGACTCCACACATAGTGATTACGATGTGATCGACTGTATTCCCTGCACTGTACTTTGCATTCCCATGATTATTTTGTGACTACCAACTTGTACTTTTTAAGCCCTTCACCTTTTTCACCCAGCCTCCCCAACCCCAATCCCTCTAGTTCATTTATTTTGATTTTTAGATTCTACATATAAGTGAAATCATATGGTATTTGTCTTCCTCTGTCTGACTTATTTCATTTAGCTTAATACCTTCTAGGTCCCCCATGTTGTTGCCAATGGTAAAATTCATTTTATGCCCAAGTAATATTCCATTGTGGCTATGTCTAAAATCTTGGAAAATTTACTTCTTGCCATTAAGAAGCAATCTATAGCTATATATCCTTGATGGTAATAAACACAAAACAATTTCAGTGATAGCTTGGGGTTTTACCTTCATCCTCAAGGAGAGAAATGATGGCAAGAACAAGGGAATTGATGGCAAAACATATTTATTGGTCTCCAGCTGTGCACAAAATGGCAGGTGAAAGTATGAGTATCAGGTATGGAGGTGAGAAAGCACAGGTGTTTACCTTGACAGAGTTTGAATAGGAGAGTTGGAATTTTATTTGCAAAGAATTGGGAGCTGTTGCAGGTGTTTGAGCAAAGGCAAAATGTGCTGAAATGGTGCCGTAGGAGAATTAATCAGGCAGTAATGACCAAGAGGAATAAGAGAAATGAGAGAGACAAGGGAAGAAATTAGGAGACGGCTGTAATAAGCAAGGCTTGAGGTCCTGAGAGACTGAACTGGGACAGCTGAAAAGAACCTGAACAGAGCCGGCAGGAGAGTGACAGGCCCTGATGACTGCACTGTTGGCCGTGGGTTGGGGGACCCGGAGTTGGTGATGACTCCTGGATATCTGGGGGGAGCCCTCCAGTACTGCCAGTTCCCAGGGATTTTAAAATCTTTCTCTCCAGCCAATTCTTTGCCCTGGAGCACCAGACCCATTTAGGTTCCCCTTAGGGATCTTATTCAACATGCCTGTAACAGAACTCCTCCTCCTCACTCCCCAGACAAACTGCTCCTTTGCCTTGCTCCCATCCTTTCCATTCTCAAGTGATGGCCTTTCTGAGATCGTCAGGAGCTCCCTGACCCTCTGGATTACGAACCAGAAACAAGCACAGAATCAGACAGATGGCAGGGGCATGAGAATGTTTAACAACCGGCTTGCAAAATTCTGAAACATTCACTCTGTGGTTTTTACTAGCTAGCACGAGCTGGGTCCAACACACCACTGCAATCTGGGTCACTGGATCAGTCTCGTTACTGGTAAACTGGAGAATTTGGTGAGATTCTTTAGTCCTGACTTCAGGACACATAATTTCATTGAAAAGCTTATGACATGATCCTGTGATGATGGTGGAATAGCAATAATGGTCATCGATAAAGACATTAGGCTTCTTTTGGAAGCGCTTCAGTATTTACCCCCACACCCACCCTGAAGAGCACCTTGAAGGATGTTTCACTTGCTCCTTTACACTTGAGCTGGAGGAATTCGGAGGAGACAGGGGAAGGGAGAGCAGGAATGGCGCTTATAGGGGAGGGGGCCTGTCCATGGCCAGGAGGGAGAGGCCAGGTCTCTGAGAACACTCAGGCGCAGCCTCAGTTGGCCCTGAGAAGCCACAGAGAGCTTCTGAGCAGGACAAAGGCCAGACAATGTCAGTCTGGCAGTGACGTGTGAACTAGTCTAGAAGGGGACATCCCAGAGGTGCGGCGATCCAGACTCCAGCTGGGAGACGACTGCCATCAGCCAGGAGAGGACCGAAAGAAGCTTGAACTGAGGGTGCATTCACCTGTCCATTCATTCATTCACAGATATTTATTGTGTGGCTTGCCTACTTTTGCCCACACTGTATGGTTCACATTCCCAATTGCTCCTAGTCCCCTAGGAATGGGCCTGTGTCCCCCTCCTGCTGTAAACACTCACGGTCAAGGTCACCAAAACTCCGCCCTAGCAGATCCCTGATCGCTGACTGTAGACGCTGTGGTGTGCTGCCACGAGCCCCACTTCAGGCCAGAGATGCTCGTTTCCTCTGCTGTTGGGATTGTGGTGAGCTGATGGCTCACTGCCAAAGGCAGCCACCTGGCCTCAGGTCTGGCCCCTTTCTGGTGAGTCTGAGGGGTTACGGAGACCTTGTTTCAAGGGTTGACCACTCTGAAGGGCTCCTCTAGCTCCAGAGCATCCCGTGGGATGGGCTGAGGCCTGTGACTTCACTGTCGATCAACTGTTCCCTCCACCAAGTCTACTTCCTTCACTCCCTCCACCCCAGACATTAATCCCAAAGCATCTTCAATAGGCTTCCAGCACACAGATTCCCGTTTCAGGGCCAGCGTCCTGGGAACTCGCCCTTAGAACAAGTATTTTGATTGTCTTCTTCCCCCAACTACCTTCCTTCATGTAGCCAAGCATGGCTCATCTTCCCACCTAGGTCATAACCTTCCTGAAGGTAAGGAGACCATCCTTGAGCTCTTTGTGCACCCCAGAGAGACTGGAATGGGTCCTTGTACACAGACAGCAGCTCCTCCTTGCAGGTGGAAACACCATTCCTGCCTCCATCCACAGAGACCCGTGAGAATTCTGTGCATGCCACACCCCGGTGCAGAGAAAAGGAGCGCTCTGGGCCACAAGTGTTCTCCAAAGCTGTTTTTGCTGGGGGTGCAGCCGGAACCCTCTCTGATTCCCTGCCAGGAAGTGAAAGTCTTTCATCACCACCTGGGAGGAAAAGGGGTTCAACCGCCTGCCCGGGCCCAGCAGAAACAATCACACATTGGTGAGAGTCGTAGGAAGCTGAGATCGTAGGAAATTGATGCAATGACTTTAAGAAATTGATCTTGACTGTGTGTTTTCAAAGAGAATGATTCAGGGGACCAGGGACCCCTTTCAGCATGGTTGTCTTTTCCCGTAGAGGATGGTGAGCTATTGTTCACTTTCTAAAAATAACAGAAAATTTCATATTTGATGTTTCAAAATTTTTGAGACAACTGTTTAGTGTACGGCTCTGCTAAATAGTTTGATTGTATTTAACCCCATGATATAACTTCTGTAAAATACAGGCTACTGTGGTGCAAAAGAGCCTGGTTCCTTTCAAAAGTTTTCTGAGGTGACAGGCAATGTAGTCACAGAGGAAATAGACCTACGTACTACTAGGAAGTCTGGGCTCTATTAGAAAAAGTAGAAGTGGGTCAAGAAGAAAGAACTTCTGCTGAAGGAAAAAGTTTGCTTCAGAGAACAAAACCAGCCTGGGAAGAGAACATAGGGAGCTAGAGGGGAGAATTCCAGAAAAATCCAAGAGGAGGCTGGCAGCTCTGAGAGGAAAATCCAGTAAATTCTAGAGGTTAAGTGTCTCCTGGGGCATGTGGGGTGTCTAGAGGTTAAGTGTCTCCTGGGGCAAGTTAGTTTGGGCTGCTATAACAAAAATACCATAGACTGGGTGGCTGAAACAATAGAGACTTATTTCTCATAGTTCTGGAGGCTGAACAGTCGAAGATCAAGGTGCCAGCTAATTTGGTTCCTGGTGAGGGATCTCTTACAGGTTTGCAGATGGCTGCCTTGTTGCTGTGTCCTCACCTGACAGAGAGAGAGAGAGAGAGAGAGAGAGAGATCATCCCTCTTGTCTTATAAAAGCAGTAATCTCCGCCCTCATCACCTACCGACCTCCCAAAGACCTCACCTCCAAATAGCATCGCACTGGGGATTAGGGCTTCAACCTGTGAGCTTGGAGGGACACAAACATTCAGTCCCTAAGAGTGGGTAAAAAACAAAAGCAAAAAAAGAGGTCACTGTTTGCTTGTTCTATGCATACATTGTTACATAAATATTTGTTCTCTGCCTAGAACTTCAGTTCACAACCCTGGCTTTGCAACAGCACTATCTGAGTTTTTAAAATATCAGGGACCAGGCCCCATCGCAGGCTCATAGAATCCGAACCTCAGAGGGTGGGGGTGAGGCAAGGCATCTGGGTATTCTCCACGCTCCCCAGTTATCCTCCCGTGCTGCTGAGGTTGACAAACCACTAGTTCGTATTTGTTGCAGATGGCTGCCCTTGCTAACTATGCTTTGCCTTCCTTTATATAAAGCTAAAAAGATGTGGAGACACAGACTCCTTCCATATTCCCTTCGGATATTTGGCTTTGCTAAGTGAAATCATTACTTTTCATTGATGGAGTTTTTCCTCAATATCCTGAGCAACTCCAAGTTGAACAACGAAGCACTTGCCAGGTGGCACCAAGCAGGGCATTATGAGAAGGTATCACCCCCTCCTCAGCACAAACTCCACTTTATTGTCACCCTGTGAAACAGTGGTCCCCATGACACAAGAGCACACGACCACATACTTCTTCCATTTATCCAGGCGCTCACTTGAGGGAGTTATATTTCCTGAAATTATCCAAGAAGACACTAAGTTACCTAATGGGACAGTTAAAATTATTGGATTGGACTGAAATTGACAGATGAGACTAAACTTTAAAATTTTCCCTTCCATTCCAGCAAGAAGAAAAAAGCTTTTCAATAGACAAAAATAATGAAGCTCACACTTTTTCTGTACACAAACAGTAAAGTAAGTTGCCCTGGCTGGTGTGGCTCAGTGTATTGAGCACTGGCCTACGAACCAAAGGGTCACTGGTTCGATTCCCAGTCAGGGTACATGCCTGGGTTGTGGGCCAGGTCTCCAGCAGGGGGTGCATGAGAGGCAACCATACAGTGTTTCTCTCCCACTCTCTCCCTTTCTTCCCCTCTGTCTAAAAGAAAAAGGTAAAATAAGTAGTCTTGCACGCTGACACATGAGCTTATACGCATGTGCTTATGTATATACAGGAGTGGGCAAAAATTTTTTTAGGTTAAATTACCAGCCATTGTTACCTAAAGGATAAGTTTACAAAATAGTAACAATAAAAATAATACAAAAATTAATAAATAATAATAACACAAGAATAAACTCTGTGTTTCACATACTCACAACTGTAACCTCCTTTGGCCCAACCCTGTGTAAATGCCCACACATGTAGACCATAGACCAAGGCAGTGTGGACAAGAACTTAGAGCACAGGTCAGCAGCAGGCAGCACCCCGGGCATGCTCTGGGATTCTGGTGGCAAAGGACAAATGCCAGCTCCTTGGGGCAAATCCTAACACAGTCAGTGGTGCCATTCACAAGCCAATTTGCCTGAACTCTTGCAGTCGTTCAGTGAGTGAGCCGGGCTTCATTGCCAATGGTTCTGTGGTCCGGGGCATGCACGGAAGTTCTCATTATCACCACGTGGTGTCAGTATTTTCTATCTTAAAAGGTCTTCGGTTGTAAAGCCAGGTTCCTGTTGGAGAGAGTCTGGAGCATTTGCTTGTGAAGAAATTACTTTATTTAATTAGATTTTAATATTCTTCTTTGCCTTTACTCCTTCATTTTCTGCTTTGTGCTTTTTCCCTCCTTGTGTAGAAAAAGGGCAGCATCCTCTTTACCCACAAAGGCCAGCATAGGAACATACCATTTATTCATTCAACCAACAGATCTGAGGGTCAGCTTTGTGTCACATAGGTCCCTCCTCCCATGGAGCTTTTGGGTTCCAGATGTCAGCATAGACAGGGCAGAGGCAGCCACGGGAAGCAGCAGCTCTGTGCAAAAAGAGGCTGTCTCTGGCTTTGCCACTTAGCAGCTGTATGATCTTGGGCAAGACACTTGACCTCTCTGAGCCAGTCTCCTCATACATAATAAGCATTTTTCTTTCAATTTATCGTGAATATTTAAGGTGTTATTTGCATTTGCAGCTCCTTATTGAATGTTTGTTTAATGCATAAGTAGGGGCTGCTCTGGCCTCTTGGTCCCTTCAGCTCTGGGGCTGTGAAATGATAGCATGGAGTTTGGAGCCAAACCTAGGCCCCACCATTTACACTTGCTAACAAGGTAATTGGCTTAAGTTCTCCATATGTGCATTTAAATTTTTATAGCTACTTCCCATCTGCAAATTGCTCTCCATTGAGGATGTGCTAATTTGCACTCAGATTATACACCGGAGAGGTGGAAATGGACCCATTTCCTCATACCCTTAACAGGCAGTGTGTTACAAACTGTGGGATCTTTGCCAAGCTAATTTAGGAAAAAGGTATCTCGGTGGAGTTTCATTTGCATTTCCACGAATATGAACAAGTTCGTGAATCTTTTTCATTTATTTAGTGGCCATGTCTGTTTCTATGCACCATCCATTTATATCTTTTGCTTCATTTTCTATTGCATGTATTGCATTTTTCTTGTCAATTTGTGGAATTTGTTTACATTTTACAAAATTAGCCCTTTTTCTGCATATAGGTTGCAAATACTTGGCCCGGATTTTCATCTGACTTTTGATTTAGTAAGTGGTGGTGTTTTTTGAATGTAGACTTTTTTATGTAGTCAATATATCAATTTTATCTTTTATGACTTCTGTGTTTTGCGTCATACTCAGAGAGCCCTCTTCCACTCTGAGATTCTAAAACAGGAAAAAAAAATTCCCATGCTCTCTGTTAGTTCTTAAAATGGTTTTATTTTAAATCTTTAATCTGCTTGGAATTGACTTCTGTGTGCAAAGCCAGGTATTGGATCCAAGTTTCTTTCTCCCCAAGCAGCTTCCTAGTTGCCACAGATCCTTTCATTAAACCCATTATTTTCTCCGCTGATTTGAAACCTACCAGAGTTTTGAAAGAAGGTCAGTGACTTCTAAATTTGGAGCAGGAGGATGTCAAGCTGCGGAACTTGTCATTTGGAAAAAGGAAAAAATATATGTGCATTGACCTAAAAACAGTTCAATAATTAGCTGTGTGGGAGAGTGGAAAGAACATGAGCTCCCAAGTTAGAAAACCTAACTTCACTTCTCCTGTTGAGTAATTGTGGGAAAGTCACTTCATTGCTCTGTGCCTCAGTTTTCTCCTCTGTAAAATGGGTCTAATAATAGCATCTATGTTATACTGTATTGTGAAGTTCGAGTACATTAACACATGAGAAAGCTTTAGAAACTATAAAAGTCTATAAGGACATAAATTATTTTAATTTCTACAAGTTGGTACAGCATTGTCAGTTAACTTAGGCACAATTCTACATCTTTAAATGTATCAAATTTCTTGAAATCCTTCCAACTTCTTTGGAGATGGTTAGATTCTTTCTCCTAGTTGGTGAGTATTCTGGATTTGCTGATTCTTATTTATTTGGGTTTTTTGAGAACATCTGAGTGGGAGGAAGGGGTAATAGGAAGAGAACGGAAGATTAGGACGTTAGAATTACCCACTGGGTTTTGAGGGAAAGGGAGGTGAATCAGCATTTGGGAAGGGGAGTGATTTGGTGGAGCGACAGAAAACAGAGAAAACCAGAGGGAGCACGAATGAGCTTATTTGCAATCTTGTAAATGTAACCATTTCTCCCAAAATCTTAAATCTGGCTGTTTAATATTTGGCTTATAGTGAGTCCTGTGGGCAGTACCGAATAAAGGCTAAGGGTAGTGCAATGGTTGGATCAGAGCCCCTCCTCTCTTCAGCAGCCCCTGTTTTCTCATCTCTGAAGCAGCGAGCAATGTATATACGCATTCCTCACGCTCATGTGAGACTACCCTGGACGTTGGAGTGGGCAATCAAGAAAAAAAATCGCGTGATGGGGCCTTGGGTTTGCCCTTGGGAAACGGAATAGAATCTGCAACCAATCCTGGGGGAGACAGGTGCGACCGGAATCCCAGCAACCGCCCTTCCCCACCCCACAGACAAGGGCCCCGCCCCACCCCACAGACAAGGGCCCCGCCCCACCCTGAAGCGAGCAGCAGCCTGGGCAGCGGGGAATGCTGCTGGCACCCTGCCACATTTGCAGGAAAGGACGTGGAACAGTGACTCCGCTATCAGAAGGGGAAGGCAGAGTGTCCAGGAGGACAAGGGATGAGGACATTGGATGGGGACCCGGTGGGGGGTGAAGTCCGTGAGACCAGCAGAAGAAGAACTAGGAGACAATAAAACCACCATTCGAGCTGCAGCTAGGGGACACTCAGTGGAGAAAAACGTGACTGTGATTTAATTTGTCAGAATCCGAGAAAGCTGTTCTCCATAATTCTCTCGGCTGTAAACCTGGCTCTATCAGCCATTCTGTCAATCCGTTACATGGTGGCTGAGGTTAATCGAGATTCCCAACACACAGAGCTCGTCCACATACATTGTTGCAAATGCTCCCAGGCCCAGGGTGAACGTGACTTTAAAATTCCTTCTCCGCTCAGCACATTCTGAGTTACTAAGTTCTGAGCACTTGACAATAGTTCACCCCCTGCACCCGGTGGGTTCATCATTTGGCCCAGGCGCTGTTTGAATTACAATGTTTTCTCCAGAGTCGGCTACTGCAAATAAGTGAATTCTCAGGAAGTGTATGGGAGACCAGCACAGGATGTTTGCACTTTTGTGAGACCACATTATTAAATTTTCAGCATGAATTTCTGGTTAATTCTATTCCAGCGTAGAGACCTGTGCATGTGTCTGTTGCGCGTGCTCTCATGGAAAAAATCCAGCAGCAGAGCCAGCTGCGTGGGCATGTGACCTAGACAACCACAGAGGACCCCACTCAGAAGGGCCTCGTGCTTGACTTAATGCTCTGCCGTCACCGTCCTGAAATTCTTCACAGTTTGTGAACTAGAGTCCTCACATTGTCATTTTGCACTGGATTTCACAAAATATGTAGCCAATCCTGCTCACGAGGAAACACTGGACCTGGTTCAAAAGGGCAAACAAGTTTTTAAAAATTGTTTCATTTGATAGTTATCAGTGTTTTATTTTTTAAAAAGTGCCTACCATTTAGGCACATAGGAAATACACACCAATGCTTATACTTCATGCTAAAGTATATACAGAAGGTCTGAATCTTGAATAAACAGCAGTAAATTAATGGCTTTGGAAGGAAAAATTATAGTTGAACTAGTTTTTTTTTTTTTTTGCTTCAGGAGCATTAATTAATATGACATCATCGCCTACAGTTAAAGGAAGTGAGAAAGAAAGAAGACTAAATAGAGAAGATCAGTCAAGGATGTAGAAAAGGAAGAGAGAGGAATCTAGGGTGGGAGAGTGAAATTAATTAAGTACTGAGCCCAGTAATCTTTTGATGCAAAGAAACCAGTTCCCATGGTGATTCCTTCTGATGTGTTATCTGATGATATTGACTTACCAGGAGACAGATTGCAAGCTCTCTTCACTGAGTGGTTTTTAAATTTTTCTGTGTTTGAACTTGCTTTGCAACAGACTAGAAATATCTTGGCAGTCTCTTGGGGTAACTGGGCTCAAAGTAACAAGTTGTTCAGGTGGCTTTGATCCTTATCTCTCCTTTTACTTGGAGGCATTTTACTATTTTGCATTACCCTGTAATAATAAAGTTTTACAAAAGGTAACCTCTTTTCTTATATTGTGCAAATACATATCTTTTCTCCCTATTTTCAGCATTGCTATTTTTTTGTGTTCCCAGCCATTACTTCCGCCGTTTTCTCTTAAACACGTATGTGTTCACCAAAGAAATGATTCTGTTGCTTTAAGAGGGAAAAAATGTTACACTTGGTCAATCTGAAAATGGAACACCTGGCACCCATATTTAGAAATTTTAAACACACACACACACTCACACACACACACACACTAGCCTTTATCACTGAAGTGTGCAAAACATTACAGGAAGCTCATTGCTTAAAAGCAGTTAAATTCAATCATTTATTTGTAACCTGATTGTGTGGAACTTGAAAGCCCTTTTTCCCATAGAAGCAAAGCTGTAAGTGGTGTTATGGTCTCTAGGCTCAAAAGACTGTTGCAGAAACGTCTGCTCTGGTGATGAAAAAACAAACAAATAACACCAGCAGCAGCAGCAGCAAGTGATTCTGTGGCAATGCAGTAATTAAGCCAAAGTAAGAATTTGCTTGCTTTGAATGCTTATGCTTGAAGAGGAATAGATGTCATCTGAGAAGGTTGTAGAAGCAACTGGAGATTTCCATGGTGTTGGGGGTCACTTCAGTGACCCTAGAGTCTTTAAAAACCTAGGTGTTCTTTGTCCCCCATACAAGGGTAAGCCACACTGGGCTTTGGTGTGATGTCTATGTATGAGTTCTATTTTTGGCTCAGAATGAAAAGCAGAGCAAGAGAGGAAGGGAATTTTCCTGATGTGTATAGAGTCTAGGATCTGGGGGGACAGAGAAGAAGGGTAAATAAAGCTGGGTGACCTTGCAGTATCACAGCTTACATTGTTCCCTTGGAATAGAAAGCCCCCCCTTGAGCCCCACACAGGCTACTTCCCGTGTGTATATAAAGCTCTAGCTCCCAAGTCCTCTTCTCTGGGAGGCTGCCCCCATTTTTCTAACTCCCCCACTAGCTATCTGCACAGCTTAATTATCTCTGCCGAAGCACGCTTTACATTGTTTCACAGTTACTTATGTATCTCCTCCACTTGACTGGGACAGGCAGAGATAATTTAAATTCATTTAAAAAAATTTCTCAGGAAACTACACAACACAGGAATGCACGTTTCACTTGTCTAAGTTGGGAGCAAGCTGTGAGCAGTAAAAAGCAGAGCAGGGGAAGATAGTGGGGACATCATTCGGCTCAAGGGGAAGACCGGAGACTGTAGGGAAGAGGTCTCAGACCAGAGCCCACCCACCTCTCTTGACATAGCAGGAGCTTCGTTAGTCCAGGACCACTTGCCTGTTGTTCCAGATGATTGAAGAAGGAAGTTTGAGGTGGGTAGAGGAGATTGAGACTAAGTATAAATCACTACTCCACAAGCCGTGGTGGTTCTAGTTCTTCAATGGCCATTCTCTCTTCTTCCAGTGACAGCCCTGATTTTCGAGTGGGGATCCCCGCAAATACATGGGCTTAGGTGGGCCTCTAGCCCAGCTCTTGGATGGAGGATAGGGTATCACTTTCTCTTTGGCCTTGCTGTTTGGTTCAGGGGTGGAGGTGTAACAAAAATATCCAATCAGGGTGGATCTCACTAATATTCAGGGTGCTGTCACCACCCTCTTGCATTTGACCTTGAGTCTAGAGGAGCCAGAGTAGGGATGTGTGAATGTTTAGTAATTTGCTCTCAAAAAAACACCCTGATTTATAGTACTTTCCAATTCCTGTGGTGTAAATGCTTCCACCATGGCTGATTTCAAGCTCAAGCATAATGTCACGAAACGTGGAAGTGGGAAGAGAGGTGCAGTAGCACACTATCATGGAGATAGATACAGCAGGTGTAAATAATCTCAAGAGCATAGTTAATAGCAAATAAAAGAACTAGGAAGAGGTGAGTTTTGAGTATTTATTGTCTTTATTTTAAATGTAATTTATATAATTGTAGGCTTATATATATTTTCAAATGATTATGTTAACAACAGACTCACAAAACTCCTAAAAATTTAACAATTGTCTCCCATGAGCTGGTATGAACTAGATGCAGCCACCCCCCGAGCCAGAGCCGTCTGGCCACCACGAGAGGAGGAGTTAGCTGGGAGGCCCAGAGGGTGTTCGGACTCTCAACTCTGCAGGCAGTTCCGCGCAGAAGAGTTAAATAAATCAACCATTTTCTTTCTTACTTAATCCAGTCTCAGTTGAGTTTTCTGTGAGTTGCAACTGGAAGAGTTCTAAGTGAAACACAAATATTTTATTTATATACTTGAATTAATAAGTCGAATGAGACTGACTTAGGATGTAGAGCAGTATGGTCATCCTCCAAAAGGACAAATGTCTAAGCACTGAACTTTAGAACCTGTGAACATTTCTTTAAGAAAAGTCTTCACAGATGGAATGAAGGACCTTGAGATGACATCATCCTGAATCAATTGGGTGGACCCCAAATCCAATGACAAGTGTTCTTATAAAAAACCCACAGAGGAGAGGCATGAAAAATAAAGAAGGCCATGTGAAGACAGAAGCAGAGATTTGAGTTATGCCCTCGCCAGCCAAGGAATGCCTGGGAAGGGCAAAAAAGAATATTTTCCTAGAGTCTTGTGGGGGAGCATGGCCCTGCTGACACCTTGACTTTTGAACTTTGGCCTCCAGAACTGTGAGAGTATAAATTGCTGTTGTTTTAAGCCACCAATTTGTTATGGGATCCCTAGGAAGCTAATATAAGGCAGCAATACTTTACCTGTACAACAAGTATCTTTTATGTTTTTATCCTAATTTTAAAAGCAAACAAAAGATTCATTCTAGAATTTAGAAACCTTTGTAAAGTGGACATGATAAGCACCCAGAAGTAATCACTTTTAATATGTCAATCTGCTTTCTTGTATGTGTGCAATCACCGTCTCCAACTACGACAGGTAGATCAATATCTACTATATTTGACTATATTTGTTACTGTTTTCTACTTGTTGCTCTTATTTTTTGTTCCTTTTTTTGTCTTCCACACTTTTTCTGCATTTTGTGGTTTTAACTGAGTGTTTATTGATTCCATTTCTCTCCTTTCTTAGCATATTGGTTATACTGTTTTGTTTTTTTACTTTTTTCAGTGGTTGCCCTAGAGTTTGCAATATACATTTTCAGCAAAGTAAAATATGCATTTACAGCTTATCCAAGTCCACTCTCTAATGACACTATCCGACATCACAGGAGTGTCAGTGCCTCTACCAAAATAATCCTAATTCTTTCCTCTCACCCTAGTGTCACTGTTGTCGTTTATTTCACTTTTATATACACATAAATAAGCACATATAGACAAAATATATACATAAGCATGCATATATTGCTATATTATTATTTTGAAGAATTATCTGTTAGACTAATTAATCATTTAAAAAAAGAAAAGTTTTTATTTTATCTTCATTTATTACTTCTTCAATGCTCTTCTTTGATTTATATGAATTCAAGTTTTTGACCTATGTTAGTTTTCTTATAATGTAACTTATTTTAACATTTCTTGCAAGGCAAGTCTACTGGCAACAGATTCCCTCCATTTTTGTTTGTCTGAAAAAATCTTTATTTCTCCTTCACTTTCGAAGGGTAATTTCACAGGGTACAGCATTCTAGATTGGTGGTATACTTCTCTCCAGACTAAATATTTCACTCTCCTCTCTGCTTGCTTGCATGGTTTCTGAGAAGTAGGATGTAACTCTAATCTTTGTTTCTGTGTAATGCAAGCCAGTTTTTCCCCTCTTGATTCTTTCAGAATTTTTTCTCCATCTTTGATTTTCGGCAGTTTGAAAATAATATGGGTATTGCATTTATCCTACCAGGTGTTCTCTGAGCTTTCTGGATGTATGGTTTGGAGTCGGACCTTAATTTAGGGAAAATCTCAGCCATTATGGTTTCAAATATTTATTCTGTTCCTCTCTCTCTTATTATCTGGTATTTCCATTATACAAGTGGTACCCCTGTTTAGTGGTCCCGCGGCCCTCATGTACTCGGTTCTGGGGTTTGCACTTTTTCAGTCTTCTGCTCTTTGTGTTTTGATTTTCTAAGATTCTATTAATAGATCCTCCGGTTTTGAGATTTTTTCCTCAGGTATGCCTAATCCACTAATAAGTCTATCAGAGGCATTCTTCATTTCTGTTACAGTGTTATCGTGTTGTTGTTTTTTGTAATCTTTTGCATTCCTTTTTGGTTCTTTCTTAGGATTTCCATCTCACTGCTTACATTGCCTATCTGTTGTTGCATGCTGTCTACTTTATCCATTACAGCACTAAGTATATTAATCATAGATGTTTTAAATTCCCAGTTGGATAATTCTAACCCCCCTATCATGCCTAGTTCTGATGCTTGCTCTGTCTCTTCAAATTATATGAGGGTTTTGTTTTTTCCCCTGACCTCTGGTACGCCGTGTAATTTTTTCTTGCTGTAGGGTATGCGGTACCTGGTAAAAGGAATGACTGTGACCAGGCCTTTAGTAATGTGGCAGTGCATTGTAGGGGAAGATGAGGCATTCTATGGTCCTATGATTAGGCCTCAGTCTTTCGGTGATCCTATGCCCTAGACTGTGAATTTCGTGAATGTTTCTCTTTTTAATTATTCCCCGTTGGGTGGGGCAGGATGACTGGAGTGAGCTGGAATGGGTATTTCCCTTTCTCAGGTCACTTAGGCTCTGCTAAAACTCAGTAGGTCAGGATTCGGTGAACTAGTTTACCCAGAGACAGACCTTGTTAAGAATGAACAACAACAACAAAAGAATGAGCAGAGTGTTCTGGTGTATTTCAAGATAGTTTCTTTTCTTCTCCCCTGCTGGAATCCCAAGGGGATTTTTCTCTGCTACTTACCGTGGGAACCTGGTCACGCTTCTAGCGATAAATTTCACAATATTGTTGGGTTCCCTTATGACTGGTTCACCGTGTACTTTTTAACTCACAGTTGTTCCCACTGAGCCTCCAGCAACTTAATTCTAGGTCAGATTTTTCTACACCGGCACTCACTTCCTGAGTCTCTGCTCCAGTAAGCAATGGCCTATATTCCCCTGTCTCTCCAATCGTGGGATCAGTGGTTTGCACTGTTCCTCTCTTCTCTTACAGATCAAAGAAGAATTGTTGATTTTTCAGTCTGTTCAGCTTTTTATTTGTTGTTAGGATGGAGTTGCCACTTCGAAGCGCCTTATATGTGTGAAGCCAGCAACCTCAATAATGTTTAACATTAATTCGTTTCTTGAGTTTAAACAGTAGTTACATCTCACAATTAATTTTTATTTCTTTGCAGGTATCTTTTAATAACTGCCAGATCTAATCCAGGAAGTTTATTATTTATAAACAATCTTATAGTTCTGTGTTTGCTATAAAGAAAGACCAAAGAAGTAGAATATAGTCCTTTGGTTGCAATGTTTATGATAGGATATACACTAGAAAAATATTATAGTTGGCATATGGCTAGAAGTCAAAACTGTGGTCCAAGCAGCAAAAGATGGAGAAAGTCAGAATAGGGGCCCAGATGGACCAGAAGACAGGACACGCTTCCAAAGGAAGTGGAGCTTGAAGGACTCAAGTTTGGATGTGTCATAATTAGATAATGGTGTATGACATGCAACTGATTTCTGGATATTTATTTTGTGTTCTGCTACTTTAGTGAATTCATTTATCAGTTCTATAGTTTTTTTGGTGGAATCTCTAGAGTACAGTATCATGTCATTTGCACATAATGACAGTTTTACTTCCTCCTTTCCAGTTTGGATGCTTTTTATTTCTTCATCTTACCTGATTTTTGTGGCCAGGACTTCCAGTACTATGTTGAATAAGAGTGGTAAAAGCAGAAATCCCTGTCTTGTTCCTGATCTTAAGGGAAACGGTTTTGTCTTTGCCCATTGAGTACGATGTTGGCTGTGGGTTTGTTGTATATGACCTTTGTTATATTGAGGTATGTTCTCTCTATTCCCATTTTGCCGACAGTTTTTATCATAAATGGGTACTGGATTTTATCAAATGCTTTTTTTTTTTTTTTTTGCACCTAGTGATATGACCATGCAGTTTTTATCTTTTATTTTGTTTATGTGGTGTACCACATTTATTGATTTGAGGATATTGTACCAACCTTGCATCCCTGGAATAAATCCCACTTGATCACGGTGTATGATCGTTTTAATATATTGCTGGGTTTAGTTTCCTAATACTTTGTTGAGGGTTTTAGCATCATCTATGTTCATCAGTCAGTGATTTTGGCCTATAATTTTCTTTCTTTGTAGTGTTTTTATATGGTTTTGGAATTAGGATAATGCTGGCCTCATAAAATGAGCTTGGGAGTCTTCCCTCCTCTTGAATTCTTTAGAATAGTTTGTTAAGAACAGGTGTTAGTTTCTCTTTGAAAGTTTGGTAAAATTCACCTGTGAAGCCATCGAGTCCAAGAATTTTGCTTGTTGGAAGTTTTTTTTTTTAATTTATTTACTTTTAGAGAGAGGGGAAGGGAGGGAGAAAGAGAGGGAGAGAAATAGCAATGTATGGTTGCCTCTCACATGGCCCTCACTGGGGACCTGGCCCGCTACCCAGGCATGTGCCCTGACTAGGAATCGAACCGGGACCCTCTGGTTCCCAGCCCGCGCTCAATCCACTGAGCTACACCAGCCAGGGCGCAAGTTTTTGATTACTCCTTCAATTTCACTATTTGTAATCTGTCTATTCAGATTTTCTGATTCTTCCTGATTCAGTTTTGGGAGATTGTACACTTCTAGGAATTTATCCATTTCATTCAGATTATCCAATCTGTTGGCGTATAGTTGTCACACCAATACAAAAAAAATATGTACCCCTATGTTTATAGCACTGCTTTTTACAATAGCCGATATTTAGAAACAGCCTAAGTGCCCATGCATAATATTTTCTTACAATCCTTTGTATTTCTGTGGTGTCCGTTATTACTTCTCCTCTGTCATTTCTGATTTCATTTATTTGGTCCTCTTTCTTTTTTTCTTGATGAGTCTGGTTAAAAGTTTGTCAATCTTGCTTATCTTTTCAGTGAACCAGCTCTTGGTGTTGTCGGTCTTTTGTATTGTTTTTTTTTAGACTCTATTTCATTTAGTTCTGCTCTAACCTTTACCATTTCCATCCTTCTAGTTACTCTGAGCTTTGTTTGTTGTTCTTTTTCTAGTTCCTTTAAGTGTAAAGTTAGATTGTTTATTTGAGATTTTTCTTATTTCTTGAGGTAGGCCTGTAATGCTGTGAATTTCCCCTTCAGGACTGCTTTCACTGTGTCCCATAGATCATGTCCTCATTTGCACTTGTTTCAATGTATCTTTAAATATCTTCCTTGATCTCATTGTTAACCCTTTCTTGTCTAGTAACATGTTATTTAGCCTCCATGTGTTTGTGAGTTCTTCAGTTCTTTTCATGCAATCGATTTCTAGTTTCATACCATTATGGACAGAGAAGATACTTATTATGATGTCAATATTCTTAAATTTACTGAGACTTTTTCTGTGTCCTAGCATGTGTTCTATCCTAGAAAATGTTCCATGTGCTCTTGAAAAGAATGTGTACTCTGCTGCTTTGGGATGAAATTTTCTGAAGATATCAGCTAAATCCATCCAGTTAAGTATGTCATTCAAGGCCATCATTTCTTTGTTGATTTTCTGTCTGGAAGATTTATCCACTGATGTCAATAGGTTGTTAAAATCCCTACTATGACTGTACTACTGTTGCTCTCTACCTTTATATCCACCAAGATTTGCTTTACATATTTAGGTGCTCCTATGTTTGGTGTATAAATGTTTACAGGGACTACATCTTCTTGTTGGATTGATCCCTTTATTACTATGTAGTGTGCACTATTCTTTGTCTCTTATTAATAGCCTTTGTTTTAAAGTCTATTTTGTCAGATATAAGTATTGCTATCCCAGCTTTTTAAAATTTCAATTTGCATGAAATAGCTTCTCTATCCCTTTACTTTTAGTCTATGTGTATCTTTCATTCTGCCGTGGGTCTCTTGTAGACAGTATATATATGGGTCTTGTTTTCTTATCCATTCAACTACACTATGTCTTTTGACTGGAGCATTTAACCATTTACACTTAAAGTGATTATTGGTAGGTATGTATTTATTGTCATTTTGATTCTTTATAACTACGTTGCTTTTTTTTTCTCTTCCTCCTGGCTGTAACATGTTATCCGCACCTCGGGTTCTGTGATCAGGGCTGGGAGCACAATAGGAGAGTGTCCGAAAGCAGAGCTGGTTGGAGAGAGACCAACCTCTGAGTCATCTGAGGGGCGCTCTCAACATATTTTCTTATGACTTGGGCTATTTCAGCCTTTTTAAAAGTGCCGGGGATATTTCAGGAAGTAAGACATTTGTAAGTGTTTAGAACAAAAATAGAGAATAACATATAGTCTTATAGGAGCTGCTCCTATAGCTGCCATGAAATCAAGATCAGATAGACGCCTTGGGGGCTGAGGCCCTGAGGACCCTGCTCAGCACACGTTGCTCTTATAAAGTTCACCAATACACGCATTTCCTAACTTCCCTGCAGCATGCCCCAAGGGAGAAAGTCAGTGACATCTAGAGCAAATTGCTTGACTCCTGCAGCAGGAATGTGATGAGTCACTAGCATGGCTGAAATGCAAATGTATCCTCAGGGAGGGATGATGTTTCTCTTCCATTGCCCATGGTGGACACGAAAGGGTGGGTGATGCTTTGCTCTCTGAGCTTCAGTTTAAATGAGAGGAAAGTTGCAGTACTAAATATAGGAGAAGAAAATTTTAAGTAATCTTTTCAAGATGGAGAAAGAAAGATCAGGCAAAGGAGCCCTCAGTTGGGTGCAGGCTCTGTCATTGGGTGCCATCTGCACATCAGAAAGCTCCTTATCTCTGCCCTCTGATCCTCCAGTGCTTCCGTGTTTAATGTGGAGTGCGTGTTGTTGATAGAGGCTGAAGAAGAGTGCAGAGGCCTTGCTCAAACAGCACAGCCAGGGACCACCAAGTTCAGGCTGAATTTAGCTCTATGTTTCAATATATTGATACCTCAGTATCTCTCTCTCTCTCCCCTAAAAAAGGAACTTTCTCTTTTTTTGTCTCATAGTTACTAACGGTGGATGAGAGGATGTGTAGTTATTTGAAATGTTCATCAAGTCTAGTTGAGGTCTCAAGGGAGGGGAGAGAGCAGGGAGAGGCTGGACAGCAATGTAAGCATGAGAAGAATGGGGTTTATGAGAGAGGACCCCCAAAATCCCAGAATTATCTTTTGAAGGGTGGACCCCTTGTAGTATAAACTTTCCCCACTAGGTGAGTGTTTTAGAAACCCACCTGTATCAGTGCTTCAGCTGGTGGTGTTGCGAGAGGCTGTGTTCAGCTTCAGTGAATTTTTTGGAAGACTCTTTCAACACATTTGCCCATTTCATGATGGGTGATTTATGAGCACAGCTGCCCACACTCCGCTGAGAGTTCAGCAGTTTTTGACCAAAACCAGCATGGCCCCCATGCCCCCACACTCCCTAGTTACCTAATCTCTCTCTCAGCGACTTTTTTTTGTCTCCTTGGATGAAAAAAGTCCTCAAACGGAAATGTTTTGCCCATGTGGAAGAGGTGAAACAAACAAGGGCAGAAGCACTGAAAGACATTAAGATCGATGAGTTCAAAAACTGTTTTGAGCAGCGGAAAAAATGTCTTGATAGGTGTATTGTATCAAATGGAGAGTGCTTTGAAGGTGATTGATGTTTAAAGATTTAAGGATAAATACACCATTTTTCAATGCATTTGCCCATTTCATGCATCTGGTTATTATGGGGGCCCCCCTCAAATTTAAATCACTCTTTGTCAGAATTCGTATTCTTCTATGAGTGGTGTTTGTATCCTTGAGCCCAGGATAGGTCAGGGGTGGGGACCAAAAGCTAGATAAGGTAGAACTCAGGATGCTTACTACACACACACACACACACACACACACACACACACACACACAGCCTCTAGCTCCATAGAGCCGGTTTCTCTCTTGTGGCTGTAATATGTTGGGCAATAATCAATCCCTGTAAAATTTTTCTTCTCTTTTAAATTGTTGTTCACTACAGTTGTCCCCACTTAAAAACTTTTATTTTCTACCGTACAGAAAAAAGAACTCAAGGAATGGAAAGCTCCAATGACTCGTGCGCCGTGTCTACTTCTTGCCAATATTTATGTACATAGGCATCAGTGCGAATCTACTGCTTCGTGTTCTAATTTTTCCCTCATTTTGTTTTTGCCTTTACATTCCCATGTGTGGATAGTTAAGTGATATTCCCTGAAAGCCTCAAATAGGTAGGACACATACTCTGCCATTTGTATTAGCTCGCCATTCCCAGCCATCCTCTGGCTGTCGGATTCGCAAGGTTAGGACAGATCTGTGCAGTTATGGGTAGGTGTGGCGGTCATCCCTAGATGCCTTTTCCTGGAACGATATGTAATCTGAGCTAAACAGAAACATGTCTCCACTCCCAAACTGTTTCCAGAGTTTCAAAAGTTCAGACTCAGAAGAAATGAAATTAGCTGGAAGGTTTTGGTTGCTTACAATTTTATAGCGGGCCATAGGTTTAAAGTCCAAAAGGGCTTAGATTTCTACCCCATGTATGACTTCTCAGACCTCAATCCAGAGGAGAACAAGCTGAGCTGACTTTCTGGTACCCTGGCCTATGGCTTGGGGACACTAGCTCAGCCCTCCCCACCATGGTGTGTGGGGGCAGAGGCACCAGCCATGCCGGTATCTGTAGCCACTGAACTCCTTTCTCTGGCTCTTCTGGCATGGATGAGAGGTGCCCCGCTGCCGGCTATCACGGAATAACCAGTGGACAAGCCATAGAGTTGCTGGGGAGTGGCAAAGAGAATGGTGAGCAGCAGCACTGTATAAGGCCCAGTAGGACTTGCAGAGACATAATGGGAACAAAGACAGGAGAAGCACAGATGGACCCAACACAGCCAGAAGCAGCTAGAAGCTGCCCAGAAGCTTCCAAAAGCTGGGCGACAGGGAGAGTGAAAAAGTCCAGGATCCGGGAGTGCCTCACAAAGTGTGGCCTTTTCACCTGTATACTTTGCTCTCTTTGTCTTTAAGTCACCCCTAGAGTTTACATGAAATATACTTCGAGTTTTCAGCTTAAATGAGAGGACCATCCTTATCCACTTGGAGGATGAAACTGCCTTTTTGTTTCTTATTCTTTCCCCAGCACAGCACAGCATCCAGGACCAAGTGAGTCTCGAGGGGCTTTGCGGAAGCGAGCCCTCTTCTTACATTCTTCTGAGTTGCTGGTAAACTCAGCACTGTGTTCTTAAATAGAGCCTGGGTAGGACCGTGGTGATTTTCTGTGTATTTTTTTTTTTCAAATTAATGATGGTAGTTTGATATCTTGTATGCATTGAAAAATGTAGATGGCTTTATTGACTCTCATACAGCAAATAGGATGTCTCATATTTAACAGATGCCTTTATAATCCCATTAACCAGTGTAGTTTAAGATATATGATGAGTTAATACCAGAGCCAAGTAAAATGCCTAATTCTGTTCTCCTTTCTCTGTGTGCCCTCCCAACAGAGCCCTCCATCCTGTTGATGTGAAGCTCTGAGGACCCCCATGGATCTGCTCCAAGACTTCAGGTCCTCGGACGATGGGCGTCAGTCTCACCTACTAGCCAGCAGGATGTCCTTAAACTCCCCGAAGGAGCTGTCAGTGTGTGAGGATGGACAAGACAGCCAGGCAAATGCATTCCCACAGGAGGATGTCCCCACCCCTGGGGATAAGGTAGAATCTGGTCAGATTAGCAGTGGACGCTCAGTGGTTCTAAGCCCCAGCGCAGAAGATGACAGTCAGCACCACGACTTGGCTGCCATCCCAGTGACTGAAATAGATCGAGACTTCTGGAACAAGAAGACTGATTTCTTCTTGTCTGTCATTGGCTACGCCGTGGACTTGGGCAACATCTGGCGCTTTCCCTACATATGTTACCAGAATGGAGGGGGTCAGTATCGTGAGCCACAAGCAGAGGCTCTGACCGGGGGCGGCAGGTAGTTCCTATAGAGCCTCTTTGGAATCGTACCTTCTCTGTCTTGTTCCACTAATATGAGTCTGGGAACATGATTGCTTAAGACTTAAAAGCTTACCTAAAAGATAAATCTCCAGTAAGCCAACACTTTAAGTGGGCATGTCCGAGGCTCTCTGGGTTATGAAGTTGGATGAAATCTCCCAAACCTGACCTCAGCAGATTTTCTACATCATTTAGCACATTACTGCTCCCTCTGTTGAAGAGCTCCCTTCTCATCCTGCAGGACCCAAGCTCCACTCTCCAGTCGGCCAGATGTGGGGATGCCCAGCAGCACTGGGCTGGAGCTCCCTCGTTCCTGCTGGCAGCTTCTGCTCAGAGGAGTCCAGAGAGGGGAGAGCCATGAGAGGAAAAACTGGGAGGCAGCTCTGGGGTCCACACCCTCCCGGGCCTTTGCACCTGTGTGAGGTCAGAGAAGGGCATCAGTTCAGGTCCAGAGTTTTAAGTTAAAGTCTGGGCAGGATCCAGAGCTGAACCCAGCCACAGCATGACATTAACGCTGACCCCAAACCATGCAGGGGTGAGTCTCGCATCTCTGACAAGAGGGCCAGATTTTTAAAGCCAGAGACTATTGCTTGTTCCTCCTTTGACCCCCCAACGCCTTCAGAGCAGTGAATTTGTAGATTATGAAAAACAGTAGCTGACTGTAGGCATGGGTATGGCAACCGCAGAGAGGAGTGAGTAGGTATGAGGCCTCTGTGCTGACATCGGACTTGCTGTCAGAATAGGAAAAGGATGAGAGATGAGAGTCAAATCAGTCAATATTTATGTGACAGGAGCTCTGGCAATAGATTGGGGAGGGGAGCTAAAATGAAGTTTTGGGGGTAATTCATTTGTGCCCACAGCCCGACCCAGAGTGGCCGCAACCCCTGCCGCTGCAAAGGCAGTTCCCCTGGGGGAGGGAGAGCCTGGCACTCCCTGCCTGGGAGGAGCAGAGGTTGGATTCGCCTTATCTCCTGCTTGGGAGAACTCAACTTTAGCCTGAGGGTAACTTAAGGGGCTGGGTCACTGGAGCCGGTTCCCCTACACTCATTCGCTACAATAATACCAGGCAACCAAACCTTTTGGACAAATGCCACATTGACAACACTGTGAGGTTCTTATTCTCAATCCAGATTCCCCCAGAGTGATTGTAAACTAGGTGGGACCTTTCTAAATTGCACTGACTTCGGGTTTCTACTTTCGAAGCACTTGATGGAAGGAAAAACTGTCAGGGAAAATCACAGCACCCTTCCTTTGGGCTAAAACTCAGGCTGCAGGTGAGCAATCCTCAAAGTGGCATTTCTGCATTCTGCCTCAGCCACGAGAGCCAGGAGACACGAGCATCGCCAGGGACGCTGCAGCTCCAGCCTTTCTCAGTCTGTGACAAATCCCCCTGGTCAGCCATACCTGCAAAAGTGGCTCAGAAGGGAGCACCCTGGCTCAGCGGAATCATGGAAAATAGCTAACTATAATCAAGTGTCTGGAAGCAGGGATAATACAGATGAACAGAGATACCAATTCAGTGACTTTTAGATTATTGCTACTGCACAGGTCATCGTCACAGGAGATCTGTGCCAAGGGTCCCAAATGCTGGTCTGTGAATGGTTGCATCCAAATCCCCTGAGAAGCTTAAAATACTTTTTGTTGCCTGTTTTTATTCAAAATCAGCTGTCCAGAGTGATTTGACCTTTACGGAATGAACACATTTAAGCTAATGCCGCAGGCTTCTTCTGTGATAGTTTTCCTCTGTGGGCTTCTTCTCAGCCGCCGGTGTCTTGGTAACTGTAGCCTTTTTACACACCAAAGGCATCTTCTGCTTCTTAAGGCCAACAGCCTTCTTTCCTTTCTTCCCTACCACAGGCCTCTTGCCTGGAACCCCCTTCTCATCTAATTTGGCTTCTAGTGCTGCTGCTCTTTTATACATCCTGGAGCTCGTGGTTCTTGGTCTGGCAGAGAATGGTGTTTCGGCACATGGCCTTTGCATATGGATCAAGCTTCAGCAAGATTCTCGGGCTTTTCAGTGGCTTCTCCTTCAGGACTCTGTAGTGAATCTCCTTGTGTGGAGCTGGAGGGCTCTTCGCATCCCTGGACTTTTCAGTGTGCTCGGGTCTGTAGCGAGCATCTTGTGCATGGGAACTTGTAGACACTCTTAAGGGAAGCAGCTCTACGCCAAGTGCCATACAGATCATCCAACTTACAGAAAACACTTTGAGTGCAGATGCAGAAACAGCCCACATGCCCACCGGGAACAAATTTCAAAATGTTTAGTTTGCTTCCATTGCGCAGAGTTATTCCAGGGTGTTTCCGAACGCTCTGATGGCACCACTGTCCTCATTACAGATGATGCAAGGTCCCCTGTGCTAGATACCACGGCGGTTTCTTACTTTGCCCTTGCCACCTCTCATTCGCTGAGAGGCGTAGACCTTCCTGATACTATTCCAGGCCTTAGGTTTCTTAAGAGGCCAAATAGCCTCCTTTTTGTTTTTGTAGCCTTCACCTGTATCTTCACACCAAAAGAATTTCAAGCACTTCCTCGGTGCAATGACCTTTAGACAGGACCAGCACTGGTAAGGCCGAGGCAGCCCGGGCAGAGCCGGTGGCACATCACTTCTGCGTCGTTGACTCTGCAATGCAAAGGGCACCAGGGTTTGGTCAGTACAGACGTGCGGCCCTCACAACCCATATTTCCAAAAGCATCCTGACCAGAACAATGCGTCCCACCACCTCGAACTCTGGGAATTCAAGCCCCAGCTCTGCAAGCACCCCGAGACTCAGCTGTGACTTGATGACAGCCAGTTCACAGTCAGCATAGGTCTCTTGTTCTTGCTCAAGTTGGTGTGAACAGAGTTCACAATATCTGGTTGAATGGGGGTCTTGAACACAGCTGGCAAAGTGACGTTTTTGCCAGATGACTCCCCCCTTTTGAAGCGCACTGGTATCAGTGGATGAGCACAAGCCATGGTGGGGAGAGGAGAAGGCCACGCTCCTCTCAACCCGGTGGCTCCCACAGGAAAAGAAAAATGTTTCTGTTATACCCAGACCTGGAACTTCTGCTTCAGGAAGTCTGGGCGGGTGGGTGTTTTTAAGCCCAGCACCGACTGTGATGGATGGCTGGGATTTGGGACCCTCAGCCCCCCTTAGCCTCGTCCTTCTCCTAGGGGAGGAAATGCTCAGAGAGGATACGTGGCCCTGGCCCTCCAGGCAGTTAGAAGAGGAACTGGCCCCAGTGCCTGCTCTGCTGACTCCCAAACTCCACTTTCTTTCGGGTTCCTCTCTGCCTCCTACCAAACCTCACTTTCCCTGTGGACCCGAGTCTACAACTACTTCTGGCAAAGCACCAAGGCCAGGGGAGCACAGTGTGAGGTCACTCAGCATAAGGTGGCTTCCTGACACTTGAGCACCAGGTGGCTCTGTGATTCTCTGGTGGATCTTAGGAGCAGATCAGCGGGGCCTTCCTGGGACAGAGGTGGGCGGGGAGTAACATTGTCTCTCGTCTGCCTCAGGGGCGTTCCTTATCCCCTACATCATCATGGCCATTTTCGGGGGGATCCCGCTCTTCTACATGGAGCTTGCGCTGGGCCAGTACCATCGGAGTGGGTGCATTTCCATATGGAGGACCATCTGCCCGATTTTCAAAGGTAACTAAAAGGCTTGAGTGGGTGGGTTTTCCAAGAAAGTGGTGATCTCCTTCGGTGGGTGGCAGCAGGGGACCTTCTAGAATCGGTTAGGCCTTCGGGAACCCTGGGACATAACCGGAGCACAACAGTTAAGATTTTGACTGCTCAAGTGATGGAAGACTGTAAAAGGGAAACAGAATAAGTGATAATTAAAGGTAAACTAAATAGAAAAACTTTAAAGCATTAAGAGCACACAAGCATTTTCTGACACATGTAACCTTACAAATACATGTAAGTCACTTACCACATTGTCACTTTTCTGCCGCCTCCTGGAGTCTTCGGGGAAAGAGATGAGTGGCAGCCCCATCCTCGCCCCACCCCCTCCCAGGCCCTGCGGCAGCCTGCCACTGCTGGGCTGCGTTTTACACCAGGCCTCCCTCGCCCTCTGTCCCAGGAATCGGGTACACCATCTGCATCATCGCCTTCTACACGGCCTCCTACTACAACACCATCATCGCCTGGGCGCTCTACTACCTCATCTTCTCCCTCACCGAGCAGCTGCCCTGGACCAGCTGCCAGAACTCCTGGAACACTCGCAACTGCACCAACTACTTCTCCTCGGAGGGCAACGCCACCTGGACGGCCAGCTCCACGTCCCCTGCCGAGGAGTTTTACAGGTAAGTGCCTGTAGATGAGGGGACAGTTTGTTGAGGGCTGGCCACACCCCTGGGGTTTGGCTTCTTTGGAGGGAGTGCTCCAGAACTTGGCCATCTGTGCCATCTGGTCCTTCCCGATGTGCCATGCCGGTGGCTCCAGTGTGCCCCGGACGATCCTTGCCTTCACACTCCGAAATGGCCCCCCTGCTTCAACACCACCCTCTTCCTGGGCTGTGTTCTCAGCGGTGTCACAGAAGCAAAGCCTCTGACCACTGCAATAGTTCGAAACTATCCGCACACTTCCTGGCTTCATGTGTTCACTTCATAAGTGGGATCTACCCTTTGGAAGAAGATGCCTGGAGTAGAGAGTATTCTTTGATGCTGGAATTTCAGGCAATGGCAGACCAAAGAGGATGTTCGTTTGGGGAGGGGAGGGGGCCCACTACCCACATGTACAAATCCTCATGTCCTCCAAAGCCAGTAGTGTTGGTCATGTTTCCTGCTTGGACAGGTCCGAGCCAGGACAGGAGAGCCCTGGAGGTCCGCTTTTGGGCTGAGCACGTTTCCCAGGTTGGTCGGCTGAACATGCTGGTCTTTCCTGCAGGATGGGCAGAGCCCGCCCCAGCTCTGGCTGAGGGTTAGTGACTGCGTGGCACTCGCGGTGCGGTGGCCACCTCTCCTCTTGGTGCCCTCCTGCAGGCGCCGCTGGCCGTGCGCTCGGGTCACTCTGGATTGTCTCACAGGCCTCTCCTTCTCTTTCACCCCAGGTACCACATGCTGCACATCCACCGATCTAGGGGATTCCAGGACCTGGGGGGCATCAGCTGGAAGCTTGTCCTCTGCATCATACTGATCTTCATTATTGTCTACTTTAGCATCTGGAAAGGCATCAAAACATCTGGCAAGGTGAGGAGGACTCTGCTGACCCAGGCCTGCCAAGGGGCCCCAGAGAACCCCAAACTCAGAACTCAGCGGCCCAGACAGCTCAGGCAGGGGGACACCGCTTCCTTCTACACCAGACACCTGCCATGATGCTCGGTCTCTTCACCAAATCCGTTAGAGAGTTCTAGGAATGAACCAATCCCAAGAACCATTACATAATTTTTTAAAATTCCTTTAACCCACTGGTAATGTCACAATTAATAATAGTGGCAATAATTTATTGAAGACCTATCATGAACCATGGTCAGTGCATTATTTACACTGGCTACTTGATTGTTGCCTGGCAGATACATTCCCCACTTCACCTATGGGGAGTGGGTTTAGAGGTAGTTAGTACCAGCAAGCGGTGAGTCAGATCCCTGTCTGATTCTAAAGGCTGTGATCCCTCTGCCACAGCTCCATACCTCCCAAAATTACAGAAAAAAAAAAAAAGGTAGATCTCCTTTCTTGGAGGTTTTCAAGAATAAAAGACACTAACATCCATGTGGTGACAATGTGTTTCCTTGCTCACAGGTGGTGTGGGTGACAGTCACCTTCCCTTACATCATCATTTTCATCCTGCTGGTGAGGGGGGCCACCCTCCCCGGAGCTTGGAGGGGTATTCTCTACTACTTGAAGCCCAACTGGCAGAAACTCCTGGAGACAAAGGTTAGATGACAAGGAGAACGGTGTGCACCTACCTATCATTTTACTATGTGAAGCTGGTCCTCCGAAAAGGACAGTAGCAACCACTAAAATTTGGGTTCAGTAGCAAGTTTGCAATGCTTTAAATCAGAAATACAAGCATGGAAAGTACAATTGAGGCCACTGCATTGGTTTATGCCTACATGATAGGAAGTCACATTTGTCTGTACTTAGTGTGTCGCCACTCCCGGAATGAGCCTTGAGGGCTGTTTCTTCATGTCTGCCCAGAGCCGCGCGGAGGCAGGCGTGAGGGCGTTGGCGTTGCTAATGCCCAGCATCGGCCCCAGTCTCAGCCCTCACCCCACCTCTGCTGTCTTCCAGGTGTGGGTGGATGCTGCCTCTCAGATCTTCTTCACCCTTGGTCCTGGCTTTGGGGTCCTACTGACTTTTGGTAGCTACAATGATTTCCACAACAACTGTTATCAGTGAGTATCAACACCCCCCAACCCCCCCTAGCAAAGCTTAAAAGTGGGATGAATGTAAGTCAGCTGGTCTGGAGGGAGGTGATTGAACCGATGGCCTCAAACCTGTCCAGGTTCAGGCCATGCTGACACTTTGACCCCCAGGGGTCCCACAGATCCCTGACCAATTCACCCACGGCCAGAGCCCCACCTGGGACGTTCAGGGGTTGAGAGAGGTCCCAGGCCACTTTCGTTCTGTGAGAGTCTCTGTATGTTAAAATAATTCATTAAGAAATTCTAAAGCAGGTTTACAGAAATTGCAGCAGACATTAAATGTTTAGATTTGACTTACAGTATTTAACAACACAATTATAATGTGATAATTCATGTATATATATGTACACAAAAAGTATGATTGACCTATTTTGACCAACAAAAATATGCCATAATTTTTGTGGCAAAATCTCAGTTTGGAAATGTTGATGAAACAGAGAAAGAGTATTGCACCAATTATGACTTAAATCCACTCATCACCTTTAGAGTTGACTTTGCTTTAACGTTCTGTCATGGATGGCAATGTGCAGCAATCAAATTATGCTATTCCTAAGATAACTACAGAATTTATTTTTTTAAAAAGGAATTCACATGCACCCTAAGCAACATGGCCTTGCATTGGGACACCAGCCGCAAGTCCTATGATGAGGTCTTCTGTTAAAAGTGCCAGGATATCGGGACTTCTGGCCAAGATGGAAGTATAGGTAAACACACTGTGCCTCCTGGTACAACCAAAAAAAGGACAACAACAAATTTAAAAATAAAAAACAACCAGAACTGACAGAAAATTGAACTGTATGGAAGTCCGACAACCAAGGAGTTGAAGAAGAAACATTCATCCAGATCGGCAGGAGGGGTGAGACGGGCAGGTGGGTGGAGAGGACTATCGCCAAGGCAGTGGCTAGAGGACCCGGCGGTCCCACACAGGGAGGAACAACTGGGAAGCAAGAAAGACCACACAACCCAGGGTTCCACCACGGGGAAATAAAGCCTCAAAGCCTCTGACTGAAAACACCTGAGAGGGTTGAGGCTGCAGCAGTAGAAACTCCCAGACTCACAGAACAGTTCGTTGGAGAGACCCACAGGGTCCTAGAATGTACACAAACCTACCCACCCAGGAATCAGCACCCAAAGGGCCCAATTTGACTGTGGGTATTGCGGGAAGTGACTGAAAACTGGCAGAGAGCTGAACAAGCAGCACTGTTCCCTCTCAGACCTCTCTCCCACATACAGCACACCATGTCATTATGCAACCACATGGGTTACCCCGCCCTGGTGAACACCTAAGGCTCCACCCCTTACTACCTAACAAGTGCATGGAGACAAAAAAAAAAAATGGCCCAAATGAAAGAACAGATCAAAGCTCCAGAAAAAAATACAACTAAGCGACAAAGAGATAGCTAACTTACCAGATGCACAGTTCAAAACACTGGTAATCAGGGTGCTCACAGAATTGGTTGAATATGGTTGCAAATTAGAGGACAAAATGAAGGCTATGAAAAGTGAAATAAAGGAAAATGTACAGGGAACCAACAGTGACTGGAAGGAAACTGGGACTCAAATCAACAGTATGGAGCAGAAGGAAGAAACAAACATTCAACCAGAACAGAATGAAGAAACAAGAATTCAAAAAGTGAGAAGAGGCTTAGGAACCTCCTGGACATCTTTAAATGTTCCAACACCTGAATCATAGGGGTGCCAGAAGGAGAAAAGGAAGAGCAAGAAATTGAAAACTTATGAAGGAGAACTTTCCCAGTCTGGCAAAGGAAATAGACTTTCAGGAAGTCCAGGAAGCTCAGAGAGTCCCAGAAAAGTTGGACCCAAGGAGGAGCACATACCACAGCACATCATAATCACATAACCCAAGAGTAAAGATAAGGAGAGAATCTTAAAAGCAGCAAGAGAAAAGGAAGCAGTTACCTACAAAGGAGTTCCCATAAGACTGTCAGATGGTTTCTCAAAAGAAACCTTGCAGGCAAGAAGGAGCTGGAAAGAAGTATTCAAAACCATGAAAGGCAAGGACCTACATTCAAGATTACTCTATCCAGAAAATATATCATTTATAATAGAAGGACAGATAAAGTGCTTCCCAGATAAGGTCAAGTAAAAGAGTCATCATCAAGCCCTTATTATATGAAATGTTAAAGGGACTTATCTAAGAAAAAGAAGATAAAAAATATGAATAGTAAAATGACAACAAACTCACAGCTGTTAACAACTGAACCTAAAAAAATAAAAACAAACTAAGCAAACCACTAGAACAGGAAGAGAATCACAGAAATGGGAGATCATGTGGAAGATTATCAGCAGGGAGTGGGAGGCGGAGACAGGGGGGAAATGTACAGAGAATAAGTAGCATAAATGGTAGGTAGAAAATAGACAGGGAGAGGTTAAGAATAGTATAGGAAATGTAGAAGCCAAAGAACTTATGTGTATGACCCATGGACATGAACTGAAGGGGGAGGAATGCTAGTGGGAGGGGGTGTGCAGGACAGAAAGGAATAACGGGGGGGGATGGGACAACTGTAATAGCATAATCAATAAAATATATTTAAAAAAATGAAAATTAAAAAAAAATGCCAGGATATCAGTGTGGCAGTCTTATAACCTCATTTGCATATAATGACAAAAGTCTAAATCTGAGACCTTCACAAATGTGAGGCCAAGGTCCCCTTCTGGCTTCCATTCAAACCCAGGCGCTGCTTCAGAGCAAGCCTTGTTTGAAACTGAGAAGTCGGTACTGGGCTGGTTCACAACAGGACTGTATTTTAGACGAGATCAGGCACGTTCAGGGTGGTATGGCCATAGACAGGACTGTATTTTAAAACAACCCCTGGCCTGCTGTCCCCCCGTGCCATGTGTGGTGATAATGGCAGCTTGTGCTTCAAGGTTGATCCAACCAGTATGAGAGGATGGGTGCTGGTAGTAGGGGAGGGGACCCCAGGACTGGCTGAAGTCCTTGTGAGCTCAGCCTGTCCCCCACTGCCACAGCATGGAGGTAGCCGCTCCTTAGACTCCTGACTTAGAAATGTCTCAGCCCCCTTGGCTTTTCTGCTCTAGAGACGCCGTGGTGACCAGTGTGGTGAACTGCATGACGAGCTTCCTTTCAGGATTTGTCATTTTCACAATGCTGGGATATATGGCTGAGATGAGGAAGGAAGATGTGTCCCAGGTAGCCAAAGATGCAGGTAGGACCTTGGCTCTGTTTAGGTCCCTTGCACCCACTGAATTGCTTGGCTGCTCTTTGGGTTTCTTCAGTATCTAATGCATGAATTATTTCTAAATGTTTCTTTAAAAATTGTCTAAGATTTCAGGGAAATGTAATAATGCCTTGGAGATCTCACCCCTTTCCAGGTGTTCAGGCTATAGTGCGATGGGTCAGCTCCCTTGGCACCCAGTACCGGGGACTTGAATACACTGTGGGCTTCTCCCCCCGCCACCCCCCTCAGGTCCCAGCCTCCTCTTCATCGCATATGCAGAAGCCATAGCCAACATGCCGGCGTCCACCTTCTTTGCCGTCATCTTCTTCTTGTTGTTGATCACGCTGGGCTTAGATAGCACGGTGAGTAAATGGGGAGGGAAATCTGGCTCTGGGAGGAGGAAGACTAGGAAAAAAAGGAGAGCAAGGAGGGAGGGGAGGAGAGAGAGGAAGTTGTACCCATCCCCTGCCATTCTGACCGCCTCAGATGCTGTTGGCTGCTCTCTGCTGGTGCTTCCCCAGCCCCTTGTTTACTCCTCATTGACTACGCTTACCTCTCTCTAGCACCTTAGTCTTTAATGGGATGACTGTTTGTGTATCTAGACACAGGCACAGGCCAGTGGCTCAGCATACGTGAACTGTTATTATTGTGCACTGTCCCTTGATCAGATGGCAGCAGCTAAAGGCCAGGATAAGGCCACTCTTGAGTCTCAGTGCCCTGCCGCCCACCATGGAGCTCAGCTCCTTGCACTTAGTATAGAATGAGTCTCAGCTTTGAGTTGGCTTTTCTGATGCAGCCAGTCTCCCCAAGAGACGTCACATGAAAAAATCCTGTCCATGTGACATATTTTCTTTCCTTCGTGTCCTTAGCGATGGGTTCTCAGTGACAGTGTAAACAGGAAAAGATGTTTCCAGTGAGGGCTGCTGAGCAGGGGGAACAGGTCATGACCAGCTTGACTGGTCACTCAGCAGTCTTAACCCCTCCCTCCTATTTGCTGTCCTAGAAAGTAACAGATCTGTTCCAAAGCCCACCCACCACCTTGTGACCATTTGTGTGTCCCTCTCAGTTTGCAGGCTTGGAAGGGGTGATCACAGCTGCACTGGATGAGTTCCCACACATCTGGTCCAACCGCCGAGAGTGGTTTGTGCTCTTTGTGGTCATTACCTGCTTCTTAGGGTCCGTGGTCACCCTGACTTTTGTGAGTACCACAACCCTCAGCTTTGAGTCAGCCTCCCCGAGGGCAGCAGAATGCTACAAGAAGCCATTCCTTTCTTTCCATCCCACATGGTGCCCTTGTTTTGGGGTCAAAGGGAGGGCTTATAAAAATTATGTCAAGGATAAAAAGAAAAGTTGTTTCCGGTGGCATCTGTTTGTAGATTCTGTGCATGATATCTGGAGGTTCTTTGCATTTTACAGCAGATCCAGCTAGATTTCAGATTTGGCAGAATATCTGTAGAAAAACTAAGACTTGCTTTTCTGGTTGATTTCCAGTCCTTAGGGCTGCGCTCAGGGCAACATTGCCCTCGTGTCTTGACATGCAGAATATCTGGAGGCTGGCATCTCATGTCCGCAATGTCATGTTGTCTCCTCCAGAAAATGTGCAATGGTGAAGACCCACTCTGATGATTTTTTATTTTTGATAGCCGAAGCAAATACTGTAAAACTGTAAAACAGGCATCAGATAGTACCCACAGGCATCCCAGGCTTGTGTCCTGACTCAAGGCAGGTTTTGCAGATATGTATCTTTAAGCCATGACTCAGTGTCTGTAGAGCTTTGGTAGGGTGGTGGGACCAAGAACAGGACCCAAGGGATTTGTGAGTTAAGACAGAAGGCAAAACTGTGACCAATGTGCTTGGTGGGTCTGGTATTGTGGACTCTCCCAGATCCAGTCTTTGGGGACCAGGATTCTCCAAGGTAGAATATGCAGTAGGTATTCAGTAAATTGGAGAACGTTGAAAATAGATGAAGGCCCTTTTGAGTTTGTCTCTTAAAACTTAGTGGGGAGAGAAAACGAGAAGAGAGTGCACAGTAGGGAAGAGTCAGGCAACTGATGGGGTGAAATCTGGCCCACCCAGAGAAGGCCAGTCCGAGAGATACTCATATTAAGTCTAAGTTGGGATTTTTCCAAAATTATCCTTAGTTAAGAAGCTTCTGTGGCCCATATCATAAAGAGGAGGCAATGCTTCCGGGGACTCTTAACCAGGTTCCTGTTCTCACTTGCAGGGAGGGTCCTACGTGGTGAAACTGCTGGATGAATATGCCATGGGGCCCGCTGTGATCATCGTGGCACTGATAGAAGCAGTTGCTGTGTACTGGTTCTACGGTAAGACGCTTCCTCCCCCGCCACAATCCTTTCTACATCAGCCTGTAGCCACCAGAGTACTGAGTTCATGAAAGGGCAGGGCAGTGTACAAGCTGTCACCTCCTGGTGGGTCTAAGAAAAGCAGCTCACCTTAGGGCCTTTTTCAGAAATGGGTCATCATCTCCTCCACACTCTCTATTGCTTGTACTCTCGGGAAGATGTGTTTTCCTTCTGAGTTTACATGTTTCCCCACTGGAGACAGGCTGACATGGTTCCCTATAGCTCATCCACAGTGGATGCTTAAGACCCTGACTGGCTCTAAGAACTGAACCGAACACAAAGAACTAGTGCACAGTGAATGCATCTGCAGAGTGGGCCATATTTTGTTATTATACGGAGTGACCCTCAATTTAAGTTTCATAAGCAAGAGCGCCCTCCAGAGCCCCGACACAGAGTTTAGGGGCTTATCTTCTAGGGAAGAGGCAAGAATGTTCCCGTGTGGATTATCTGCCCCAGAGGAATGCCCTCTGATCCTGGGGTGGAACCTGATAAGGATGGAACCACAAGGAGCTCTGTTGCAGATTTCGTCCCGCAAAATCCGTGGGGGAGACCGCACCGATTGCGTGAATCAAACTCACACAGAGACACACTTGGAGAATAGAGTCCAGCAGCCACGTGTCTTTCGAAGATGGAGCGAAAGGCCCGTGGCTGCTGGACTCTATTCTCCAAGCATGTCTCTGGGTGAGTTTGATTCATGCGACCGGTGCGGTCCCCCCCACGGATTTTGCGGGACAAAATCTGCGACAAGCTCAGAGAGTGAGTTGACACAGGTCCATTGGCAGGGCTCCCAGGAGCCCCTGGGTGGGGACGGGGAAGGGAACAGGCAACTAAGGTAAAGACAACTGTGTTCAGAGATGCCTCTCTTCATAAAATCGGCTTCACAATAACCCACAACCGTCGGACCAACTCTCTCTTCATAAATCAAGAAGTGCTTACTTCATTCTGAAAATGTATTCCTTTTCCTAGTTTTTATGATGATAAAACAGCATTAGCATGTTTGTCACTATGCACACTATGAAGAAGGGGTCCCCATATTTTGAGTTGCACGTGAGTCCAGTTTTTTAACAAGAAGTCCTTCCTACCTTCTCAGCAATTCATTCGACAAAGTTCAAGTTTGTGAAATACTATAGACCTGGCTGTGGTATTGCTGGGCGCTCTCAGGGAAGCAACTGCAGAGCAACCTTCCTTCCTCTTCTCAGCTTCCCACCAGTTCTCACTTCTCACTTCCATGCCAGTTACTTTTACAGAAGAATTGTTACTGTGATCTGGGGCATGAATTGTCCATACTGTGGTTAAAATTGTTTCTTGGAAGTTTCCAGTACGTGGTTATATCACCAAAGTCAGTCTTTGTCAAGAAGGTTCATCATTCCTAGACAAAACTCAACCTTCTTTTCTACAGTGACAATAAAATAAAATACATGCTGAGATCTTAGAAAGGCAGTGTGGACACCAAGAGGGGGCTTTAGGTTCCTCCCCAATGTCCACTTATCCTCCTCTCTATGGAGAAAGGATGTTGCTTGCAATGAAATGAAGTTCTGCTTCACTTTCGGACCAGACTGGTTCCCTGAGTCCCTCCCCTGAGGAATTTCAGAGCTGCTTCTGTCACTGAGAATCAAGGAATCAGATAGACCCTGTCCTCTCACAGTCCATCAATCTCTTTCTCTCCCGGATGATTTTAGGCATCAATAGGTTCTGCAGAGATGTGAAGAGAATGCTGGGCTTTAGCCCTGGATGGTTCTGGAGGACCTGCTGGGTAGCCACCAGCCCTGTGTTTCTCCTGGTGAGTTACCATTTTTCTTCTTCTTCTTCTGGTCCTGGAGAAAGATCCATTCAAACACTTACAAAAAATAAATTTTATTGAAGTGAAACATATTCACAAAAAGGGTGCAAATCACAAAGGTATATCTCAATGAAATTGTATAAATTGAGCACACTTTTGTATACCAAAGCCATACCAAGAAACAAAAACATGATCGACACTTGAGAAGCTCCTCCATGTCCCAGCCCAGTCACTGTGACCCCTGCACTTAGCCACTGCTGCGACATTGGTAGACAGCCACCTAGGCTTCAGTCACCTTATTGCTTCACTCCCCTGTTCAGTGGCAACGATAAACAGCATTCACTGAACATTAAGTACCAGGCCAGACTTGGTGCAAAACTTATACCCAATGCTCTTTTGATCCTCGCAACAATTCTATGAAGTAGCATAGCTGTAATACCCTGTTTTACATTTAAGCAACTGAGGTTTAGAGACATTAAGTAAAGGGTCCAAGGTCACATGACAAGTAAGAACTGTTCGAGACCAGGAAAGGATTTCTTGTGCCACTCATGAGGCCCTGGGAAGGGTCCTAGTTTTGTGTCCATTTTCTTAAAGATGCTCCACACAAATGTCCTCAAGCATGACCTGAATCAAAAGAAGAATCCATTTGTTGCCTGAGGACCTGGGTAAGAAAGTTCAGTCCCAAGGGTTGCCCATCTGCCAAGATGTGTTCATTGTCCACTTCATCGTTGCTGCATGTGCACATCCTCCTGGTGTCCATCTGCAGGAGATGTTTGCCCAAAGATGGAAGAGCACCCTGCTAACACCCAAGTGCACTCAGAGGCAGCCTGGGGTCAAGTGACACTGTGCACAGCAGCAGGGATGATTGTCCTGTTCTTTGATTTATCTGTAATTCTATTGGGGGGGTGCTTTTTGATCTTTTAGAGCCAGAGTGGTTGTTAGACTTTCTTCAATCAGCTGCAGTTAGGAGTTTCTGGGTCACCCATTTTCCTTAGCACGTTTCTGCCTTTGGCATATGGCTGTGCCTCCCCTCTCTTTGAAAACAGCCCTTCTTGTGGTCTGTTTTGACTTTCTCAGGGCAGCCCTTTATTTTTGTACTTTTTGTACCACACATCAATCTATAAGATAGACCATATGCTCAGCTTGCTTTTGCAATGCTGCATATGCCTCTCCCAAGAATCCCTCCTTGACCTGTTTCCCTTCCCCTGGACTCCGGAGGCTTCCAAAACCAAAGCCAACTCAAGCAGCAGGAATTCTCAGGGCCCGGTGGCTCTCGTGTGTGCTCTGGGCTCCAGTGTTCCCCTAGATCTTGGCCCGGTAGCTCCTTATTTCCTTATTAACTCCCTGTTGTGTTTAGGTAAATTAAAGACATATTTTTTATTTTCATTGAGAAGGTTGGTCTGAATCACCTAGCCTGCCATTACTCAGAGTAGAAGTCCTGACATAAACAGGTAATTAATTTATATTATTACCAGTGCTTTTCCATAATCAACTTAAATCCTTTCATTTGTTTTTCAAAGGAAGGAGAGACACTGGATTAGTTCCTTGAAGGAAGAAGTCGTGTTTGTTTCTTTACTTTAGTATTCCCCAGTCAGGGAGAAAATGATACCCAAGGCTGAAATTTGGGAGCGGCAACAGAGGAACCCAACACGGTGTAAAATTTAAGGGGACACCAGAAATCTCAGTGATCAAGATGAATGCTATTTAAAAAAATGTTTTTAATCTTCACCCAAGGACATTTTTTCATTGCTTTTAGAGGTGTGGGGGGAGAGAGAGAAAAAGACATAGAGGGAAAAAGAGAGAGAGGGAGACATCAATGTGAAGAGAAAAATGGGTTGATTGCCTGCTGTACATGCTTACACCAGGGATCAAACCAGCAACTTAGCTCTGTGCCCTGCCCCGGAATCAAACCCACAACCTTTCAGTATATGGGACACTCCAACCAATGGAGCCACACTGGTCAGGGCAGTCATCAAGATACACGCTATTTTAATGCAATTTTAAAAATGGAAATTAATGTTAAAAAAACTCTGATAAATAAAATGTCAACATTTTAAATAGAGACAGAATCCGACCCTATACTGGGATGACTTACCTGACTCACCTGACCCGAATCTGGCCGTGGTGATCCTGTTCTTTTTAAGACATGCACTCAAATACTGTTTATCTTGATTACTGAAAATTTGGCACCCCGTTAAGCACTGGGCCCGAGGTGAGTGCCTCACGTGTCTCGCCCTAATCCTGGCTCCAGGTTTTCACTATTTTCATTTCTGTGAACTTCTGCTTGTCTAGCAGACTGGGTGAATTCTTGGCGAGTTTCAGCGCCCCGCAGAGGCCATGCACAGATCTGGGTTCAGGTACATGACTCACAATTCCTGTGACGTTCACTTGACTCACTTCCTCTGAAGGCAGGTGCTTGCTCCAGGGCACGAGGAAGAGGAGGCAAAGCTGTCTCCCACTTCTGGGATTACCTAACAGATGTCCTGCTCTGGGCTTTTTAAGTAAGCAATGAGTATACTTTAGGTAAACAATGAGTATAGCTCACTAAAAATATTCTTGTTCACTGAAGCCAACTTACAAAAGAATATGTTTTATACAGCAAGGACAGGCTGGGATGTGCAAAGAAAGAGGTGTCTGAAGCCACACGTCCTGGCCCCAACAAGAGCCTGGGGCCTCCATGAGCTGCACTGGGTTCACACCCGCCGTCAGGATGAGAGAGTTACAGCCGGGAGGGTTCCTAATCAGACTCTCTCTTCCCTGTTCCGAAGCCCTCTTAGTAGCTGAGTCCGGGAGTGAGGACAGCAAGTCCAGAGAAAGGTTTGCGCTTGGCCGGGCTCCTGTTTTGAAACTTCCTCCTACACTTAGGCTGATACTGTGTGGAAGATGGATGTGCATTTTACAATTTCCCATTTTATTATCTGCAGACAAAGGGAAAAAAGATATAAATAGATGTTTAACCACACAAATAAGTTACACTACTGTCTTCTTTATGACTATGAAATAATAAAATTAAATCAAGAGCAATAACAATTTTGACAGAGTGGTTAGGAGGCAAAAACCGATATTTATGCTCTCTCTGGAAACAAAACTGAAATAAGAAAACTCTTGAGTATTGGAGCACACCATGGAATTTTTCTTGGTCAAAATTTTCACTGAATTTTTAAGTAAAAAGTATAGTAAACTGCGTTTTCCTTCTGTTATTCCTTTTATTACGAGGGCCAGTGGCAGGCTGTCATTCGTTGTTGGGATGTCTTGCGGCACAGCCTTCCTTGTGGAAACCCCAAGCTAAGGCGCCTAATGCAGAGAGCAGAGAACCCGGAAAGGGGACAGAAGGAACCCCCGCAGGAGCCCAAGTCCTCCTCAGGTCTTGAGAGCCTTGTTATCGCTTGTGCGCGGAGGTACCTTCCATTTGAGCAAACACAAGCACAGCTGAGGAGTGCAGGAGGAAACGAAAGCAGTGCAGACAGAAACAGGAAGCCCTAGGCTGGCAGGGGCCGTGCAGAGGTCCCTGGCTTATTCCTCCACTGTCTGAGAAGAGGAGGCCCAAACCACTTCTGATGGACACCAATTTCTTCCCCTTTGCCCTGAAGGGGGTGCTCTACCTCCCTTAAATAACGTTTTGAGGTCTTGGTGTCCCCACTATACAGGTTGAGGTGGAGGGTAGGGAGAAAAATCAAGATAAGCACCTGGCTGTTTTATCTTTGCAGAATATTGGGCACCGAAATCAGGGAATGTTGTGTGCCAGAGTTGGATCAAAGACATATCCCATCTGAGGAATTTCCAGAAAGTACTTTTGCTTTACATTTGGTGTTCATGGCATCAGAACTGTCTCTAGCAGCACGGACATTGTTAAGGTTTTTCACGTTTCTTGGAATTTCTGTTTTAGTTCATCATGTGCAGTTTTTTGATGAAACCGCCACAGCTGCCACGATTCAAGTACACTTACCCTTACTGGAATATCATCCTGCGTCTAGGTATAGGGACCTCCTCGTTCATCTGCATCCCCATGTACATCACGTACCGGATGGTCACCACTCCAGGGACACTGAAGGAGGTACGTGCATGTGTGTACGTGTGTGTGTTCAGACCGGTCATTGTTTGGGGAGAAAAGTGTTCTCATGTTACGCTCCATTCACAGGAGGTGAGCCTCCCACGTGAAATTCACCTTACATATTTGTGTAACGTACACTGTGGAGACCTCTAGGAGCTGCCCTGTCGCCTTATGGTGTCTCCTCAAATGCAACAGTGAAGGAGCAAGCTGGTCCTTTGGGAGCATCGCAGCACGCAGCTTGGGGTGCACGTAGCATCCTAAACTTCCCAAATAACTGCTTTGCCACCCGCTTGTCGTCGGCATGGACATCGAATCACTGGTGTCTGGGGCAACGCACAAATTTTGATTTAGGTGGAGGTCATGGTGGCAAATATCCGTGGACACTTTTAACAAGGGTTATTTCGAAAATCACTAAATAAGGATGTTGCAATAACAACAATTTTAGCTCAAGCCGTTGGAGTGAAAAAAAAAATTACCATTATAGTAAGACTCATTTCGGTAATTAATAATGGGCTGTAAAAATTTTAATAACAAAACCTTACAATTTGTTTAAGATTGTATATTTTTCAAAGCATCTTCATGTACATTATCCCATTTTGTTATCAAAATACCTTGTAAGATGGATGGGAAGGCTGGTCTGTGGGCTCTTAGATATAAAACTTAAACACGAGACCAACACAATCATCTTCTTAAAACATTTTAAAATAAACGTGAAGCAAGAGAAGATGAGGCACCCTGGTTGGTGTGACTCAGTTGGTTGGAACATCATCCAGTAAAGTGAAAGGTTGTGGGTTCGATTGCCGGTCAGGGCACATGCTTAGCTTGAGGGTTTGATCCCAGACCAGGGTGCTACAAGGGGCAGCAGATCAGTGTTTGTCTCTTGCATTGATGTTTCTCTCCCTCTCTCTTTCCCTCCCTTCCCCGCTCTCTAAAATCAGTAAGCATGTCGTCAGGTAACCATAAAAGTAAAAAATAAAATGAAAGAAGTAAGAGAACATGAGACAATTAAACATCAGCTCTTCCTGAAAACTGAGTTCATTTCTTTTTCCAAACAGAAAAACTGAATTCTAGGTGAACAGAATTCTGCAAGAAGTTACTAATTTCCTACACCCAAATCAGTCCTGTAACAACCTTATTCCTCGCAAAGGAACTTGGTGGACTCTGGTGTTGCTTAAAATACATGCTCAGACCTAGAGTCATTGAATTTGCTTATTTGGGTTGTCCTTTATGGCAGTCACACTGGTCCACTGGCTCTGTTGACTCAAATCCAGAGGCCAAGGTCAGGGGTGGGAACTCAGGTTAATAAATGTAAGTATTCTTTGGTCACAGACTGCATCTCAAATCTTGGTCATCATTCTTGCAAATTCCACAAGGAAATGCCACCCAAAGGCATATAATAAACAGAGCTCTGATCCATTAGTAATAGAGGTAAGGCTGATTGTAGGGCCATCTTTGCCATAGGCTACCAGGTAGGGAAGAGTGGGTTACCAGGAAGCATCATGATACAGCCAGTCAAGGAGGACTAGGAGGGAGAAGACCCACTCATCTCTGGCAAGTTGTCTGTCTTCTCTGAGCCTTTAAAATGTGCTCATTGGACTGGATTAACATTTCCCAAATGTTAATCTACAGAGTCTGGCAGAAGTAACGCCTGCTTGAGAATGGTTGGTAGGGTAATAATATGGGTGTAATAATTTATAGTTTCAATTTGAACATTTCACCTAAAATGTCATAGGGTGTGCTTGGGTGTGATATTGTTATGTTATAGAAATACATGCTTATGATTTTGTGTTAAAAGATTTTATAATAAAAGGGGGTGTTATTTGCTGGACCCTGTATTTTAAGGAGAAGTAGTTCCATGGCTTTACTGCTGGGGGAAATGATTATATAGTTTAAAAATTTTGGAGAATGCTGGACTAAGGCAAGCTAAATATGTTTCTTTATTGTGGGACTTTGCAAAAGCTTTAATATGCCCATGTATGTGCATGTTTAATCTCTGAAAGGAATAAAGCATGCCATTTTTTTTTTTTTTTTTTGCCAAGAACACCCAGGGACTACAATTCTTCACAAATACCATACTTGATGGTCTGTAACAGTCTATCTACGAGGGAGGGAGGGAGGCCGCATATGAAATTTTGGTATGGGTAAAAAAGAAAAGAAGACTAAGAGAAAGGTCAATTTCTGAATTGTCTTGGGCCATGGCCACACACAAGGCTGGAGTTTGTGGAGTGAGCCAACACTTGCTCACATACAATTTGGAGGATATCACATGCACCTGCAGCCTGGAAGTCTCAAGTTTGGAGCCACCAGCTTGATTAGGTCATTACAGAAGTCCTTGGTAATCTACAGAAAGAAACTGGTCCCTAATGAGTAATTATCCAACAGTGATCCATTTCTTAGATTATCACCTTGCAGAATGCCAGAGCTGGCGAATTTTGAGAGCAATAGTAGTTTGGCAATTGATGCTGCCCAAATATGAAAAACAAAGGTGAGCCTGGTATTTGGGGGGATCAGCAGCCAGAGGGCAGCAGAACGTGGGGGTGGGAGCCAGGGCACAAAAGCCAAATACTCTATTTCAGTGGTCCCCAACCTTTTTGGCATCAGGGACTGGTTTTATAGAAGACAAGTTTTCTATGGTTGGCGGTGGGGATTGCTTTATAGCCTGCCACCAGATGCAGCTTAATCATCGCTTGCCACTCACTGATAGGGTTGTGATATGAGTCTGCCAGCAATTGATTTATTATGGTCTCTGTGCAGTCAAACGTCTCTGCTAATGATAACCTATATTTGCACCACTCCCCAGCACCGGCATCACCACCTCAGCTCCACCTCAGACCATCAGGCATTACATTCCCATAAGGAGCATGCAGCCTAGATCCCTTGCATGCGCAGTTCTCAGTGGGGTTTGTGCTCCTGTGAGAGTCTAATGCCACGCTGACCTAATAGGAGGCAGAGCTCAGGCAGTAATGCAGGTGATGGGGAGCGGCTGTAAATACAGATGAAGCTTCGCTCACTCACCTGCTGCTCACCTCCTGCTGTGTGCCCCAATTCCTAACAGGCCACGACCCAGTACCAGTCCGTGGCCCCAGGGGTTGGGGACCCCGCTCTACTTTACTACATGGCTCACTATGGACCTTGCACCACCACACACCTTAGTGCTCTCCTCTCTTTCACATGTATGACTAGTTAGTAACCATGATCTGTGTCCAGCTCCCAATTAGCAAGACAAATTCTATATAACCAGGTTCCATACTCTCTTTAATCAGCTTACATGACTGTGTTTAATTGGATTACAGATTCCTCTGTGGGGAAGGATGGTCTGTGAACTTTTGCTTCACGGGCTTCACACGTCCAGGGAGCCAGTGGGCCCTACAGCAACTCCTTTTTAAACGGGTTTCCAGTGTGAGATTTCAGTATTGGGCTATTTAGACCATTAGGAACAACACGTGCAATTTTGTGCATTCCATTAACTATGAAAATGGAACTCTTTGAATTCCATAGGCCTTGCTCCGTAAAGAAGAACAAACTCCCAAAACCTGAAAATAAAAAAGATTGAAGGAGACTACATAGTTTTTCAATCCAAAATAAAAACAACAAGTAGTAGAGCTTCATTTAAAATCAGTTAATCAAAAGATGTTTTCAGAACCAATTTTGCCTGCTTGCCACACAGACAGACTTTGCCATCAAAGATCTTCCAAAGCAACCTAATGGGGATTTTTCTAAGCCCCTGCCATGCTGCTGTTTGCCTTCTCCACATCTCTGAGCTGCGTCACATCGCCCTGATGCTTTTCCAAGGCGGGGGTATATTTCATCCACAAGCCCAATCATGTTTCAGATCTGTCTGAAAGCTTCTGTGTGCGTTGGCTGTTTCTAATGTAAAAATTCTCAGCCTTTTTGTCCCTCTGATGAGTCCCACATCAGCATGAGATTACTTTAGGAGCGATGATTTCAATGGTCACATCTTTTAAACTCTGTGATGATTTGCACCCTTCTATGAACTAACTAGAATTCCTTTATAGGTGGTTTCATTAAATCAGTGACATCCTGGCTGTGATGGGCTGATGGTGCTGTGTTCTGCAGCCTGTAGTGTGTGTGCTGGGCTGAGGGCAGGGGAGGGTGCCAGAATCCAGCACTCACTCTGACCCCCAAGCCCTGTGTGGCTGCACTGAACCTCCTCCTTCCAGAGAAAAAGATGCATTTTCCCAGGTCTCCAAAGGCATGTTCCATTTTCTCCCATTAATGGTGTAATGACTTTCATAATGAGTTTATAGATGCTTGTAGTTCCTAAATATTTTATTTTAATTCACACTGGAGAATGAATAACTTGGAAATTCCTTTCTTAAGGAAAGTCAATGAGACTATTCCATCTTACTATTAAATGCCATTAAAAGGCTATTCAAACTTTGTTTTAATATTAATGTTGAAATATTTTCTCAATACTGTTAAATTACAAGAATACATTTAACATATTTTTTTTTCCAACAGCGCATTGTTAAAAATATCACTCCAGAACCACCAACAAAAATTCCCAGTGGGGACGTCGGCTTGGAAACCATATAAAATTATTCAATGAGAGGGAAGTGCTTCCTAACAACCTCTTCCTCCAGTTCGGACAAGTCACGCCTCTGCTTCTGCCTCCGAGTCAATGATTTTCAACCAGCACACAGTAAGAATTTAAAAAGCATGTAATACCTGACCATCTGGTCAGGGGCACTAACCTTTTTTCCCTAAGCGTGTCAAATAAAAAAATGACAACAGTCAATACAGTAGCTATCCAGTGTGATTGAATCAAAATCATATCTATTTTTTTAAAGATTTTATTTATTTATTTTTAGAGAGAAGAGAAGGGAGGGAGAAACAGCAATGTATGGCTGCCTCTCACATGGCCCTCACTGGTGACCTGGCCCGCAACCCAGGCATGTGCCCCAACTGAGAATCAAACCAGGACCCTTTGGTTCCCAGCCCGTGCTCAGTCCACTGAGCTACACCAGCCAGGGCCAAAATCATACCTATTTTTGATGATTAGTGATGTTGAACATCTTTTCACATGTCTATTGACCATCTATACAACCTCTTTGGAGAAATGTCTATTCAGGTTCTTTGCTCATTTTTTACCTGCATATTTTCACCTGCATATTTTTTGGTGTTGAGTTTTATAAGTTCTTTATAAATTTTGGATATTAACCCCTTATCAGATATATCCACAAATATGTTCTCCCATTCTGTGGGTTGTCTTTTTATTTTCTTGATGATTTCCTTTGCTGTGCAAAACCTTTTTAGTTTGATTTAGCCCTATTTTTTTTATTTTTTCTTTTGTTTCCCTTGCCTGGGGAGATATATCTAATAAAATATTGCTATGAGCAGTATCCAAGATTTTGCTGCTTATGTTTTCTTGTATGATTTTTATGGTTTTGGGTCTAACATTAACTTCACTAATCATCAGATAAATGCGAATTGAAACCACAATGAGATGTCATCTCACACCTGTCAAAATGGCTATCATTAATAAATCAACAAACAAGTGCTGGTGAGGATGTGGAGAAAGGGGAACTCTTTTGCATTGTTGGTGGGAATGCAGACTGAGGCAATCACTATGGAAAGCAGTATGGAGATACCTCAAAAAATTAAAAATGGACATCCTTTGATCCAGTGATCCCACTTCTGGAAATATATCCAAAGGAACCCAAACACTAATTCGAAGGAATATCAGCACCCCTATGTTCGTTGCAGCATTATTTACAATCACCAAGATATGGAAGCAGCCTGTGTCAATCAGTAGACGAGTGGATAAAACAACTATGGGTTCTTAGGGTATACCCTAAGACTCCTGAAACACCAATTCAAAAGAACCTATGCACCCTAATGTTTATAGCAGCACAATTTACAATAGCCAAGTGCTGGAAGCAACCTAAGTGCCCATCAGTAAATGAGTGGATCAAAAAACTATGATACATTTACACAATGCAATACTATGCAGCGGAAAGAAAGAAGGAGCTCCTACCCTTCATGACACCATGGATGGATCTGGAGAGCATCATGCTAAGTGAAATAAGTCAGGCAGTGAAAGACAAATACCATATGATCTCACCTATAAGTGGAACCTAATCAACAAAACAAGCAAACAAGCAAAATATAACCAGAGACATTGAAATAAAGAACAAACTGACAATAATCAGAGGGGATGTGGGAGGGAATAATGGGGGGAAGAGGGGAAGGGTCATCAAGAAACATGTATAAAGGACACATGGACAAAGCCAAAGGGGGGTAGGATTGAGGGTGGGAGCTGGAGATGGCTGGGGTGGGTGGGCGTTGGGGGTGGGGAATGGAGACAATTGTTTTTCAATTGTTTAACAATTAAAAAAACAATTGAAAAAGAGAAAAAGAGACAACTATGGGACACTTGTACAATGAAATACTACTTGGCTGTAAAAAAAGAAAACTTCACCCTTTGTGACAGAATGGATGGCCCCAGAGAACATTATGCTAAGTAAAATAAGCCAGTCAGAGAAAGACAAATACCATATGATCTCACTCATATGTGGAATCTAATGAACAAACCGAAGTAACAAGGAAAGTGGGAACAGACTCAGAGATGGAGAGCAGGACAACAGCTGGGGGAGGGGAGGTTAGGCGGTGGAGGGACTGAGCAAAAAGGGAAAAGGACTCGTGGGCATGGACAACAGCGTGGTGACTGCTGGGGGGATGGGAGTATAAAGGGACTGAAGGGTCATGGAAAAAACAGAATGAAGATTAACTTTTACCTATTTTTTCGGTATTCCACAGAATTTTATTAATTAGTTTGTGTGTGCCATTAGATGAAAATGGTTGAAAATCACTGCTCTAAGTGAATGAGTTTCCAGCTAAGCCTTACAATGGAAGGACCTTCTTCATAGAGACACAGTTCCAAATACCATGGAGCCTAGACTCCTATAGCCTGCAGCCTTCCTTCTGTAAAATCTCCTGAACATATCACCATGTCAGACTCTATGATGCAGCTGAGCTGGACTATCTCGGATGCATGAGGATGTGTATGGAGGTGATGAAAACCACCGTATAATTAGTTAGGATTAGGTTTAGAATCAAGCCTGTGAACATCTCTTCTATCATGATCATTGGTATCAGGCATCTGTGTGCTTCTCAAGTTTTCACTGTTCATGGATGCATAAATCATGAAGGAGAAAACAGGGATTCTGTCTTGCTAGCCATATACCTTCTGAGTAGTATAGAATTCTGTAACTGGATCTAGTAGAACCCGGTAACCCATGTCAGGAGAGGAAGGTGCAAGAAACCAAACTGAAAAATAATCTCTATATGTAAGCACATGTGTCTGTGGGTACTGTCATTTCACTGTATCCTTATCTTTAGTCCAATACTTTGGGTCCATTACAAACTATATGAATTTCCTCTAATTTTTATTACATAAATAAATTCCACCTACTCAAATGTGTATATATGTTATTATTCGAAGAGCATAATTACGACAATATCCTCTGTCCCCTTCTCCTTTTCCAGTGACACCACTTGAGCCCACCCACCTTCCTTTATGGGCCAGCCCTTAGCAGTTGCTGACCTTGATTGCCAGCTTCCTGTCTCTCTCTGCTGAATATTTAGTATAGTGTTCCACAGGCAAATCTGGCTTATTTCATTAGTCACTGTGGCTTGACCATGAACTACCTTGAAGTGGATATTGACAAATGCATCTTTGGTATTCAGGGCTATCTGATTTAAGCTCTGTGTACTTCAAATGACTTGAGTTTCACTGTTGAGGTTACTTTGCTTTGTGAAGAGAGGATAAGTCCAGTTCTCACTTATAGGGTATGTAGATTTGGCACCCTGCCCTGAACCAAGGTCATCCTCAATCCAAGAACTGGAGTGTCTGGAATCGCCTTAAAATAAATGCCACCCCCCTCACCTCCCAACCTCTTGACCCTCTCTGGTTGGTTAGCAGGATTGGGAGCCCTCCAGATAATTTTCAAGATTGAGTTTAAGTAAGGCTGATTGGAAAAAGGTCAGTTAAATGAATAACCTTTCAAATTCCACACATAGCCCTCAATACAGATCAAGTACATTTGCCATTAGGGGGTTTATGACTCAGATTCATGGGTAGAGAAGTAAATTTTACCTTGTGTGAGATTCTCATCAAAATCTTACTTAAAGGGAATAAAGCCTTGTCAATGATAAAACGACTCAATTATCTAACTCCATATCACTTTGGTCCTATACATAAATCAAATTTAATTCTAACAACCTTAGAGAGAGAAGATCCATATAACAGGGGCCTGGTTTTATTCATTTATAGTTTTTCCTCCCTTGGCTTCCTTCCCCCAACAATCTTCCCTGGCTATCCTCCTGTATTCCTCCTACATCCTTCTATTTCTGATTCTTTGCCTTTTCCAACAGAATATTGTCCTGATAGATGACAGTGGCTGAATTTTCTGATATATTACCAAAAAAGAGGAGGGGAATTAAAAAATATTCCATACTGATCTACCTTCATTATCTTCACTCTTTTATTCCTTCTTACAATCTTCCATTCTCTGATTTCTAGCATGCTTAAAGGCAAGAGTTATATAAGGGGCAGAATATTCAATGATCAACAGCTTTGTAAATTTTAAGAACTAACATTATAAAGATATTTGAATATGGATTCTCCCCATCCCCCCCAACACATCTATGCAGTCTCCAAAGATAATACATTTTAAAAAGCACCTTTTCAAACAGACTTAGAGTTTTGCCAAGACAGGTGTTAAGGATACTATACAGGTGTTTTGAAGACTTTTCAGGCTTTACTAGACTTAAAAAAACACTCTGTCCTGCATAGTGTGCAATTACTTGGCCTCTATTTATCAAAACTACTATGGATTTTTTTTCAAAGGAAAAGTTAAGAGTAGGTACAAGACTTTAATAATCTTCTAAAGAACTTTTACATCTAATGTAGCATTTACATAAAAGTAAAAAATAAAAATGGAATTGAGTTATATAGTTACTTAAGTACTGAAGTTAATTTTTTTTTGTTTTTTGTTTTTTGTTTTTTTGCTATTTCTATTAGTAAGAAATACCCAAGAAACAGGAAAGGCACAGTCAAAGGTATGGAGGCAGTTCAGCTGACTGAGGTTTCCTATATTGGTAAGCAATGAAGTCCAAAGAATTAATCTCCCTTCCAGAAAACTTACACCTATTTACAACTTATTCCATTTGTTGCATGGAATACATATGACTTGTAACCTAAATTCATTGCCCTGGCTGCCCCATGTGGAGATGGATGCAAAGACCCTGACAAATTCAAAGTCAGTAGAATAGCTTCAAAATCAAATAATGAAACCTCAAAGGAAGGCCAAAAGTTGTTCCGTGAGATGAGTCACTCCCGCACCAGCCCCTGTTTACTAAGCTTGTTAATTTGGTGTCACCAATCTCAAAATTTAAGTGTATGAATTTCCACTTAACTCACACACTCCACTCCACCCCTTAAAAGGGAGCTTTGAGAAATTAAATGTCAGTAAAGCCAAATAATTATAGCTCTTTGCAATTTGTGCAGCGCTTTAACTTAAAATGTGCTTTCCAATATATCACCTCATTTGATATCAGAGCTCTAGGTCACAGATGTTATTTCCCCAATTTTGCAGATGAGGAGCTTGAGGCTCAGAAGGTTCATTGATCTGCCCAATTTCACACAGTGGAAAGTTCCAGAAAGGCCCTACACCTAGGTTTGTCTGGTTGTTGGCCAAAGGTCATTTGCATGTCTACCTTGACATCATCATCTATAAAAGCCCAGGTCCTAAATTTAAAAAAAGAAAATCATAAGGGATGTGTTCTCAACAAACAAAGATATGCATGCTCCTCCCGCACAACCACAATACAACCATCAAAACCAGGAAAATAGCTGTGATATGTTACTGCCATCTAATCTCAGACCCCATTCAGTAATGTCCTTTTAGCAAAAGGATCCCTTCCAGGTGCTCATGCTTTTCATTTAGTTTCACGTCTCTTTTGTTTCCTTCACTCCAGAACAGTTTCCCAGTCTTTCCTTGACTTTCATGAGCTTGACACCTTAGAAGATTAGAGGCCAGTTACTTTGTTGAATGCGCCTCAATTTGATTTGTTTGATGACTGATTCCTCATGATTAGATTCAGACTGTGTATTTTTTGGAAGAATTATCATGGGGATGATGTTGTGTTCTCACTGCATCCTATCAGGTAGAACACGCTTTGATTTGTCCCCATACTGGTGACGTTACCTTTAATCACTTGACTAAGGTGGTGTTGGCCAGGCTTTCCACCGTAGTATTTTCTTTTTATAATTAATTAGTATTGTTTAGAGAGGAAATATTCTGAGACTGTGCAAATATCCTCTTTCTCATGTAACTCTCAATTCATTCACTTTTTTTTTACAGATTCTTATTCAGTGGATTATAATTATTATTATTTATTTTAATGCTCAAATTGTCCCATACTTAGCCAGTAAGAGTCCTTTCAAGCTGGCTTCTGTGTCCCATTGACATGCTCCCCTAATTCTTGGAATAAAATATTTTATAGAATTGTCTTGTACTTTCTCTGCCACGGACATTTCTCCAAGAAGCCCTGATTCTTTTGTGAAGAATGTATTTAGAAACCGAGATCTAGGTGCTAGGTTGTGCTCGTTTCTCTTGGGGTGTCACTGATTCCAAGTCCTCTCACTGGACAGAACTAAACTGTGTGTGTGTGTGTGTGTGTGCGCGTGTATGTACACCCATTTGCCTCTATAATTATTTCTCTATCATGAAAACTATGAGTTCACACTATTGGCTCCAATTCCAACTCCAAACTACAAAGTTCATTCTAGTTTTCTCTTCATATTCAGAACCCCTTCTAGGACAGTGAGAAACCTGGCTCCCATTATCCTGAAAATACTGACTTATTTGATGAGTATCCCTGAATGTAAGCAATAGTCCATTGCTACTGCCGCCACCCTCTATACAGAGCCCTCTTTACCCTGTTCAGGTTCTGACACCTCATGCTGGGTCTGCTGCCTGTACAAATGCCCTTCCTACGCTGCCGAGACTGACGACCCTTGTTGGGCAGTCACCACCCCCACCCACTGCCTTCCCTACCCAACTTGGGCTCTGACGTCCTGCATGGGCTGCCTGTCTGCATGGATGTCCCTTCACCCCTATTTGTGCTGACACAAAGTATAGGCTGCTCCTACATGAAGTTCTTCTTCACTGTGTTTTAAGGACACCCAGCTCTGGGCCGTGATAACTTTATCTTGCTCAGCCCCATTTAATGGCTGTGGACTAAATTGTTAGGGACGGTAAAAAGGCAAGAGGACCAGTTTACATTGATAGTTATAATTATAACCTAAAAGAGCTATCATTTTCTTACGGGGCAGAATGAAGAAGGGGATTAGCAGTATAGCAGGATCAGCAGAGTTTGGACAAAGCTTTTTCCAGGGCAGAAACTTCAGTTTTGATGTATATTTCTCAACTCTTGTTCCAAAACTCAAAATCTTTCATGATAACTATTCCTTTAATTCTTCTTAAAGGCTTTGTCTCCTTAACACAATTATCAAAAATCTAGCACATTTGGCACATAGTCCCCAACTTGCTGAATGCATGAAAATAGTTTCACGTCACTCCTCTATCCTGGTTTCCCTCCATCGTAAGTACGGCTCATCATACGTTTTGCCAAAAAGCACAACACTCCTATATCTGAGGAAAGAGCAACCAGATAGGGTTGAGAAGACAAGGGCTCAAGTCCTTTCTCGGCCACTACCAAGCTAAGTAACCTTAGATAAGTCACTCAACTCTACCGGCCCCACTCCTCATGGCTAGTAATGTAACTATAATGATAAATTCTACTGTGTGCTTACTGTTGGGCATAACATTGCATGCATTGTTTCAAGCAAGCCTCAAAGCAATCCTATGAAAGAAACACTTATTATCCCCATTTTATAAATAAGATAAAAAGTAAAGCTTATAGAACTTAAATAGTTTGCCCCAAAATTGTGCAGCATGGTAGACCCAACGCTTCCAAGCCTCAGCTCTTAGACATGATGTCATAGAGCCTTAAAAACATTTTAATTGGGGTGGGATGAGGGGAGGGGGAGGATGCAGACAACTGTAATTGAACAACAATAAAGTAATTAAAAAAAATTTTAATTGAAGGGCTATGTTATATGTCTAAGGTCATTGCAGTTTAAAAGTTCTAAGAAATATTTAACAGATAACAAAGACCAATGAAGTTAAAACAATGAAATAAAAACGTTTAAACCTTCACTCATGCCAGTGAAATAGTAGGCACTGGGCACACAAAATTGAACTAGGAAGAATCAGAAAATCTGAACAGACATGTCACAACTAATAAAATTAAAGTAGAAATCAAAAGCTCCCAACAAACGAAAGTCCTGGACTTGATGGCTTCACAAGTGAATTTTACCAAACACTCAAAGAAGAACTAATATCTACCCTTCTCAGACTATTCCAAAAAATTCAAGAGGAAGGAAGCCTCCCAAGCTCATTTTACAAGGCCAGCATTATCCTAAATACAAAACCAAATAAAGACACTTCAAAGAAAGAAAATTATAGGTCAATATCCCCAATGAACATAGATGCTAAAATTCTCAACAAAATATTAGCAAACAAGATCTAGCAATACATTAAAAAGATCATACACCATGATCAAGTGGAATTTATTCTGGGGATGCAAGTTTGGTACAATATCTGCAAATCAATAAACATGATACACTACATAAACAAAATGAAAACTAAAAAGCACATGATCATATCAATAAATACTGAAAAAGGTTTTGATAAGGTACAGCACTAATTTATGATTAAAAACTCTCAGCAAAGTATGAATAGAGGAAACATACCTCAATATAATAAAGGCCATATATGACAAGTAAATGGTCAATATCATACAATGGGCAAAATCGGAAAGTGTTTCCCTTAAGATCAGAACAAGATGGATATGCCCACTTTCACCACTATTATTTAACATAGTACTGAAAGTCCTAGACACAGCAACCAGACAAGAAGAAGAAATAAAAGGCATCCAAATTGGAATGGAAAAAGTAAAACTGTTATTATTTGCAGATGACATAATACTGTGTATAGAGAATCCTAAAGATTACACCAAAAAACTAATAGAACTGATAAATGAATTCAGTAAAGTATTGGGTTATGAAATAAATATCCAGAAGTCAGTTGCACTTTTATACACCAATAATGAATCACCAGAAAGGGAAACTAAGAAAATAATCCCATTTACAACTGCACCAAAAAATAAAATAAAATAAAATACCTAGGAATAAATTTAACCAAGGACGAAAAAAATGTATACTTGGAAAATTATAAGACACTGAAGAAAGAACATGAAGAAGATACAAATAAGTGTAAGCACATACCATGTTCATGGATAGGAAGAATTAACATCATTAAAATGTCCCTACTACCTAAAGCAATCTATAGGTTCAATGCAATTGATATAAAGATACCAATGGTGTATTGCACAGAAATATAACAAATATTCCAAAAATTTATGTGGAGCAAAAAAAGATCCTGAAGAGCCACAGTAGTACTGAGAAAGAAGAACAAAGTTGGAGGAATCACACTGCTTGATATCAAACTACATACTACAAGGCCATGTTAATCAAACCAGCGTTGTGCTGGTATAAAAACAGGCATGAAGATCAATGGAACAGAATAGAGATCCCATAAATGAACCCATGTTTTTATGGTCAGTTAATACCTGACAGAGGAGGCAAGAACATACAATGGGGTAAAGATGATCTTATTTAATAAATGGTACTGGGAAAATTGGACAGATACATGCAAAAAAAAAAAAAAGTCGACCACTGTCTTACACCATTCACAAGAATAAACTCAAAATGGATAAAAGACTTAAACATTAGACTCAAAACCATAAAAATCCTAGAAGAAAACAGGGAGTAAACTCTCAGACATTTCTTGTAACAATATTTTTTCTGATATATCTCCTTGGCAAGGGAAACAGAAAAAAAAAATGGGATCACATCAAACTAAAAATTTGTCTCAGCAAAGAAAACCATCCACAAAATATGAGAACATATTCACCAATGATACATCTGAGAAGGGATTAATATCCAAAATTTATAAAGAACTTATAAAATTCAACACCAAAAATACCAATCCAATTTACAAATGGACAAAGGACCTAAACAGTCACTTCTCCAAAGTGGACATACAGATGGCCGATAGTCATAAGAAAAGATGCTCAACGTCACTAACCATCAGAGAAATGCAAATTAAAACCACCATTAGATATCACCTCACACCTGTCAGAAAGGCTACCATCAATAAATCAACAATTGACAAGTGCCTGCAAGGATGTGTAGAAAAGGGAACCCTTGTGCACTGTTGGTGGGAATGCAGATTGGCACAGCCACTGTGGAAAGTAGTATGGAGTTACCTCAAAAAATTAAAAATGGAACTGCCTTATGACCCAGCAATTCTACTTCTAGGAATATATCCATGGAAACCCAAACACTAATTCAAAAGAATATATGCACTCCCTACATTCATTGCAGCATCATTTACAACAGCCAAGATTTGGAAGCAGCCTAAGTGCCCATAAGTATATGAATGGATAAAAAAAGGAGTGGTACATTTACACAATACTACTCAGTTGTAAAAAGAAAATCTTACCCTTTGCGACAGATAGATAGACCTGGAAAATACTACGCTATGTGAAATATAGCCAGTCAGAGAAAGAGAAATACCACATGATTTCACTTACATGTGGAATCTAGTGAACAAAATAAATTAACAAAGAAAAAAGAAACAGACTTATAGATACAGAGAACTGAAAGCTGTCAGAGGGAAGGGGTTTGAGGGGCTGAGACACAGACTGCAGTAATCACCAGAGGAAAAGGAGGGTTGGGGAAGGTAGGGGGGTTGGAGGGTGAAGGGAGGATTAATGGTGATGGAAAGAGATTTGACTTATGGTGGTGAATGCACAAAGCCATATACAGATGATGTATTATAGAATTGCACACCTGAAACCTATGGAATTTTATTAATCAATGTTTATTAACCCCAATAAATTCAGTAAAAATATTTTTGAAAGAATCACACACACAGAAATTAGAAAGTGGTGAAGATTGGGGCAACGTATATGAGATTGGAAAGTCTTACCAGGGGACTCCTAAGCAGGATACTCCCTTGATGGAGACAGTGTTGATGAGGAGGGTTGGCAGATACTATACCCCTGACGGCTAACTATAGGGACTTTAGGGTTAGTGACATTTAGAGTTCAGCCATTATTTACATGAAAATTTCCAATGTATAGAAAGCTTGAGAGAATGGTACAATAAATGCCCATATACCCATCACCCAGCTTCAATCATTGCTAACATTTTTTTTTCTGAACCACTTGTAGGTATCACTATACTTAAACCTTAAGTCCATCAACATATACCTCCCCAAAATGTCCTAATTAGGATCTTCTATATTACCACTATATCAAAATCATACTTAAGAATATTAAAAATTTGTTTATATCATCTAATAATCCAGACCATATATGGTATGGCAAAAGTAGATTTACAGTTATGAGTAGGTGAAACATAGTCCACTATTGTATCATTAGTTTTTAAATATTGTATTATTTCCCATACAAACAACCGTACACCTACTTTTGCCCCACCCTATCTTAAAATTTTCCCAACTGTCCCCAAATATCTTCTATAGTTGTTTTTTTTCAACTAGTATGCCCAATGCATTACATTTTGTTGTTATTAACCTTAAGTCTGATTTCATTTTGAATGTGTCCTCCACTTTTTTCTTTTTCTTTTTTCTTTTTTTTTTTTTTTAGAAGACCAGGTGGTTGTCTTATAGAATTTCCCACATCTGGGTTTTTAATTTTTTTTATTGTTTTCTGTTAGTGCTGTCCAAATTGTTTCTCTACCCCTTTTATTTCTCGTAAGCATGGTTGGATCTCACAATACAGCGTATCTAGGCATGTCCTACCTGTTCACACCTGTAGTCCTGGCGTAATTGTTAATTGCATTCCCTTTCACGTTCAGAAGTTTGGATGATTACGTACATGTTCACTTTGTGTAAACTAGAGGTTAGGTCTAAAAGTTGTTTTGACGGAGATTGAGCATTTGTGGCAAGAATACTGCATAGGTGATATGTACTTAGTTTTACATCACGTCGGGAGGAAACATGGATAATGCTGAGCTTGACCACTCACAGTACTGACAGCCAGATTTCATCTTTGTGAAGGTTGGCTTTCCCTTTCGTAATTCGCTGGCAGCCTATGGTATGAATCTTTGATACCTGGGCAATATCCTGTTTCCTAACATTTCACCTAATAGTTTTAACATTAATTGATGATCCTCACCTTAATTCTTTATTTGGGATTGCAAAATGGTGATTTTTGGATTCTTTTACATTACCTATCATTCTATCACTAATTCTTCATTTACTAGTTAGCATTCATAGAAAACAGAGGAGGATTTTTAAAATTTATTTTTAGAGAGATGGGAAAGGAGGAAGAAAGAGAAGGAGAGAAACATCGATGTGTAGGAAATAATCAAATGGTCAAACTGGCATCTTTCGGTGTATAGGTCAGCCCTCAATCCACTGCGCCATTTCAGCCAGGGCAAGGAGGGTTTTTAATTCCTCTTAAAATGTTAGGGTGAATGCTTCATTTTTTTAAAGTATTAATTATCAGAAGTAAGGAATTAGTGGAATAGTTACCTGCAATCGTGGCAAGTGACTATATTTCAGGGTTTTATTATTGCAGAATAGGTTTTTATTTCTTCAATGTTTTAAAATAAACTACAGTCATTATTCTTTTTGATGCTCAAATTGCTCCCTCTAAAGACCTGTTCCTATCTTTTTAACACCCTCCCCCACCACCCACCCACGAACCTTTGGGCAACTCCTTGCCGTCTGGCACAAGATGTTCCAGGTTCACCTATTTTCCATGCCACAAAATCCGAACTCAACCCTTCTTTCATGGGGCCTTCCTGCCAGCGGGGAATCTGTCTTTTTCTTGGTATAATGGTGATTGAGCATCTTTCGTGTTTTTAAAATCCAGATTTCATTACTTGTAGGTCCTTTCAATATTTAGCACTAGGAAATCATGAGTTTAGATTGGTATCAATTAAATTTAACATTACCAATTTTTTATTCTTTGACTTTGTATCTTTTCTCTCATACAAATAGTCTTGGTTTCTACTAATATTAACATATTTGTTAGCTTTAAAATATATAAAATCACTTCAAAATCATAATACATATTTTATTACTAAAAATAAAAATGCTGAGTGGAGTTTGAGATTTCTTTGCAGTTAGTTTCATTCTTAGGCTATATTTCACTGAGTATTCACCAAGGACTATGTTCAAAAGTTGAAACAGTTTTCTTCTCTGGGATATGTTACCATTTACCTTCATTTGTTTCTGTTTATTTTTATTCTAAAGTTTACTTAAAAAAATTTTTTTTTGCTTCAGCCCGGCTGGGCAGCTCAGTTGGTTAGAGGATCTTTCTGATATGCCAAGGTTGCAGGTTGTATTCACAAGCAGGGCACATACCAGAAGCCACCATGAATGTATAAATAAGTACAACAAATCAATGTTCCTCTCTCTTTCTCTCCCTCTCTTTCTCTCTCTAACCCTTCCCTCTCTCTAAAAATCAATTAATAAAAAAAAAATACAAACATTTAAAAATAAGTAACTAAAATAAAATTTTAAAAAATCACCTTAATTTTGTTTCTAGGCTATGTCAAACCATTACCTTGTATAAAAATCAAAACTCCATGAAAAGACAGATTACTTCTGCTCTATCGTCAGCTCACTCAGTTCTGCTTCCTGTAGATGATGATTTTTATTAATCTCTGATTTATCCTTCTAGTGTTTGTTTTTGCAATAGTAAGTGTGTATTTAAACTTCCTCTAACTTCTTGCTTTTTAAAATAAGGGGTTTATACTGTCCTGACCTTGTCTAGTTCACTTAACACCTCCCGGAAATCACACCTCCTTATGGCGGCACAGAACTCTGCTACAAGGACGGATCAAGATTTATTCAACCAGACCCCCACTGAGAGGCACTGAGGTGTTTCCTCAATCTTTTGTTACTGAAAATAAACTACAATAAATAACTGTGTGTAGATGTTACATTTGTGTATATATGAAACTAAATCTTCAAGACAGGATCCTAGAAGTAAGACTGCTGGGTTACAAGGTAAATCCATGTATGTCATTAGGTAATGCCAATTCTTCTCTACAAAGACTATAACTTGTAAGCGAAGGGTGCCTGTTTCCTAAAAGCACCCTATCATCAGACTTAGATTTTTGCTAATCTCTTATGTGAGATAGGTACAGGAGTGGAGAAAAGTAGGTTTATAGTTCTAATACAAATAAATAATACAACAAAAAATAGTACAAGAATAAACTTTGCTTCCCGTACTCACACTGTAAATAAGAACTGATTTATCTCATAGAAAGTGAAGGCTTGACTTCTAAAGAGCCTTTGCCTATTTGCTCAAATTGCAGACGTGTTCTCTTGTTCCTTCTTTCTCCCTTCCTGCCCTCTCCTGGCCACCGCCTTCCCACGGAGGAGAACAGACAGACATCTGCCACACTTCCTTTTCTCTCTCTTCCTTTCCCTGGCCTCTTCTTTTCTCCCCACTGCCTTACCCAGGCTTCCTCCACGTGGGCCCTTAACTGACACTGGCCAGTTAGCCAGGCTGGGTCTGACAAACAGCAAGCTCCTGCTGCTTTGGCCTGCATGTGTCAGAAAGCTGCCACGGCCACTGTGCCTGTAGGACACACCAATCCCCACCCTCTCTGCCACCGCCACCCCAAGAAAGGAGGCCAACACAAGAGAGGAAAAGAGAGTGAATGATGGCTTGGGGGTTAAGGGCCCTGGCTCAGGGGTCAGGAAGATGAATCGCCTCTAGAAAGTTATGTCAGCTTTCTGAGGCTCAGGCTTCACATCATGATATGGGAATGATAGTACCCCCTCACAGAGTTGTTGTGAGGCTGGGCTATCATAGGAGTAGGTTATGGCTAAAACCATACTGCATAGTACAAATACCACACCTTGTCTACTTTCTTTGGCAGTTTGCTAAACTAGACCTGGCCAGGGAGAAGCCAACAGCAGGTGGGTGGCAGGGCAGAGAGGGTGAACCATGGCTGATCCGCCCGTTCCAGTAAGGACTCAGACTGCTTCCAAAGCTCTGTAAACTGCCACAAGTACCTAGCCACCCTTTGGGAAGTGATCTAGTATGGACAATTAGAGGCTGCTCTTCTAGAAAATGAGATTTCTGTGCACATGGGCCAGTGTCCAGATGCCAAGTTAGAAGGATCCTAGCCCTCCTTTAATCACCTTTCCCGTCCATCCTTAAAGGAGAGAAATTGACATCAGGACACTAAGTGATTCCTTCAAGGTCGTGGTTAAACTGACTAGCACAGGGCCCTGTACCAAACCACGAATCTCTCTCGCAAAGACAGAACCTTGTGATTAGCAGCCTAGACTATGCAAATGGGCTTGGGTTTGAATCCCAGCACACCGATCGATGGTTAGCATAACTCTGAGCTCTATGAATCTATTTCTTCACACGTAAAATGAATGTCATCATAATACATGGACATGAAAGCATTCAATAGGCGTGTTGTTTTGTTATCGTTAATAGATGCAAGGAAAAGAGCCCAAGGGAAATCAGTGCTGGTTTGGTCTTAATCCCAAGCCTCAGTATAATCTGTCTTCTCGATCTATCTAAAGCCTCATCATCTCACAGAGCTAACTGAGATTTAGGCAGGCTGTCCTGGCTTCATACCATAATTCTACCTCAGATCTTCTTTTATTTGTTTTTGTTAACTATTTAATACCTACAGTAGGTACCTACTTGCCCACCACTTAAGAACTAGAACAGTGCCCTGGCAGGGTGGCTCAGTTGGTTGGAGCTTGTCCCATACACCAAAAGATTGCGGGTTTAATTCCTAGTCAGGGCACATACCTAGGTTGCAGGTTCGATCCCTCGTCAGGGCACATATGGAAAGCAATCAATTGATCGATGTTTCTCTCTCACATCGATGTTTCATTCTTTCTCTCTCTCTCTCTCTCAACCTTCCTCTCTCTGTAAAACCAATAAGAAAATCCTCAGTTGAGGATAAAAGGAAGGAAGGAAGGAAGGAAAGAAGAAAAAAGAAAGGAAGAAAGAAAGAAGATACTGGCATTGCCTTTGAAGCCCTGTGTGCCCTTTCACTCCGGTCCCACTCGCTGGTCACCATTCTCCTGAATTTTACATTTATTGTTCCCTCCTTTGGTCTGACCATATATGTTGAGCCCTGAATACATATTAGTTATATATTATATATTATATATTAGTTAGTTTAACGTGTCCTTGACCTTCATATAACTAGAATCATGCTGTATGATCTTCTTTAATTTGTCTTTATTGCTTAAATTATTTTAGTTATTTATCCACACTAATGCAATTGCAGTTCACTCATTTCACTGTTGAATAACATCCCATTGCATGACTATGCCACAACTAATTTATTCATCCTCTTGTTGATGGGAAATTGGATTATTTCCAGTAATGTTTTATTTTCTAGTAGAACTGGTGCTTCAGCGATGATTCTTGCTCATGACCTTGGTATGTGCATGTTATATTCTTCATGCTCAGTTACATCTATGACCCACGCTGTGTCATAGGTATACATGTCATTGCACCTACTTATATTTTCATCGGCAGTGTATAGGCGTTCTCGATTTTCTCTAAGTTTGGGATTACCCATTTTTCATCTGTTAATCTAGTGATTAATTAATTTCTATGCTCACTGTGCCATGTAGATACAGACTGAGTTGTTTACCAATGTACATTGTTGTCCATGTGCTGTGGAAACCATGTTCTGTGAGCTCGTTCCTTTGATAAGCATCAGCTAAGACTTGGTGTCCTCAATCCCTAGGCTTGCATTGACGTCCTTGGGAAGCTGGTCACACCTGCAGAGTGGTGGCGGCCTGGAACATCACAGCTATCACACTACATACCACATGGGGCCAAATGTCCAGTCTAGAAAAGCAGACTCTCATTTTTATCATGTCAGACTAAATACAGTAAAAAGAAGAAAGACAAGTGGCTGTAAAAAGAAAAAGCAGAAGTGTAACTCTTGCCTGTGGTCTTTTTCTCTGGGGAAATAAGAAGTTGTCAGCCCAGGTGCTCAGCAGAGTTGTTGGTTGAGAGAAAAATCAAGTGGCTGATGGGGTGTACTTGGCAATAATTTAGAAAGAGCAAGCGGATTATCAACATCCCATTCAGTGAAGCTTGGTTTTCCTGATCCATGATGACATTCTATGTGCTTTTATTATCCTAGACTACTAGTTTCAGCTAGGAACTATGGGAAGGTCTAGGGCTCCTTCAGGATGCATTGCAAGAAAATAAAGCTGCTTATTTGGGCAAGCACTCCCATTTTCTCAGGAAAATTGTCTGCCTTCTTGCTGGCCTGGCCAATTCAGTGGCTTGGCCAAGAAGAAGGGCCCCACCCTTCAATAGCTCTGAGGATTCAGCTCCTGGACATCTGGTCAAACTAGAAATTCAGAAGCAGCACATGCAGGTGGATAATTAAGATTTATCTGGAGAAATACAGAACCTCTTTACAAACGAGAGGCATAGGAGGGAAGAAATCCATCTACTGCTTCCACTTCTACTGCCATTGCTGCTGCCTCTCTCCTCTTCCTCCTCTCCTTCGTCTCTTCCCCCTCCATCTTGGGGTCTGTAATAGGAGAGGTTCCTGGGGTCCCTCTACTTTGTACTTTCTGTGTATTTTTCAGACCCAGGAGAGGACTGATCACCTGGATAAATGTGGGAAACGTGTACCTACTTCACAAAGGTCAACAGGGCATTCCTGCTGGCTGCAGGGAAGTGTGTCCAGGAATAAAAATAATGGTCCCTTTCATTTCTTCCCTCTCTGACCCTAAACTGCCTTATGCCCTTTAAATAACTGTTTTCAGAATAGGTAAAAAGAACAGTCAAGCCTTCCAGAAGGGAAGTGGACCCTTCTGGACGGTTCAGCCCCTGCAGGTGTGCTTCCCTCCTCCCTGCTCCTTGCCCCACCTGCTGTGCTTGGGATACCCTTACTGGTCCCAGGTCTGCATGCCACTGGGATGAAAGCAAACAGTGGATGACTGCAGAAGGGGACAAGGCACTAAGAAGAGTGGCACCCTACTTCTCAGAGGACTTCCAAGATGTCAGAATTGCATAGTAGGGAGGATTGTTAGATTTGTTCTCAGCTGATTCTTGGGCATATACTGGCTTTGTTTGAAAGCATTTGGCTATGAGCATAACTCCTGATTCCAGCAGCCTGATAAGGAGGACACACATCTTCTGTGGAGATCTTCTCCTCTTTTCCAGATCGCCTGTCTATTTCTACCTTGCCTAGAGAATTGTCCATTCCATTTTAAATAGATCTTCAGGAAAAGAAACCTCTAATTCTCTGAGTAGACTGTTACCTGAGACACTGTGTCACTGCCAACTCTGATATTTAGTTTAAAAGTATTTGGGAAGTGGAAGGGGTGAACAGAACAATATAAAAATTTCTTTTTCACATCATGGTTCTTCAAGTGGAAAAGTTTACCCATGACTTAATGCAAATGAGCATAAAGTTCCAAAGAAACCAGATGGAATTGATTATTCTGCTTTTTCTTGAGCCCAGGAAGCTGCTGGGGACAGCGTGACACCTGCTGAAAACAGGACTAGATGTGTTGAAGACAACAGGAAGTAGTGACCAGCCAGAGCTTGCCCTGACCTGGTTACAAATCTGGTTATAAAAGAAAGCAGCTGGAAAGAAATTTGCATGTCCAATAGGTTTCACTATTAAAGTTTACACAATGTGGAGTAGTCAGCCAAATTGGCTGGCTACCCAGATCACATGATTATGTAGAAACATGAAACTTGACTATGTGTTCGAGCAAGTTTTACTTCTTCCTGGTGCAAGGGTGTTTGCCAGCAGCCTGCACGCTGAGAAATCAGACTCAAGTGACTGTGGCCCTTGAGAGTCCAGGTTTACCATGCTATTCACTAGGAGGGCAGGGGACTGCTGACGTTACCACTGGATGGTTATTTGTGGCTGATATCATTACCAAAAAGAATGGACAAGCTTAATAAAATAACTGTCCCTGCCAGTCAGAAGTTGAGGTAAGATTTTCCCCATCCACTACTTCTTCTTTTTCTCCTCCTTCTTCTTCTGCTTTTTTCCAATGATATTACTGCATCTCAGAAAAACTGAAATCCTGGAATATTTACAAGTTCTAAGGCAGTGGGTGGCAATTGCTATAAGGATTTGGACAGAATTTTTAAAGAATTACATAGCAACAAGTAGGCTTATTCTAGCTGGTTTTTGCCAGCAACAAAGTATAAAGCTCTGGAGAGACAATAAAAAGAAATGCTAAAAGTTTAGATTCTACAAAAAGTCAACTTTCAGAGTCTAAATACAATAAGCTTCTTCTAAGGAAAAGTCTAATCCAATTCTCAACAATTTCATTGTAGATTGCTATGTAATGTTAAGGATTGTTGTAATCACTTGTATTCATTACAGTTTTACTGTCTCTTCTTTAGTTTGTGGGTATATATCCCAAGTGTTTTGGGGAGATTAGATCTGTTTTTCTTATGTCCTCAGGTCAGTGTAACAATTATCTATAAAAATCTACTTAGAAAGAATCAACTAGAAATGACCCAGGGGCAAGAATCAAGAAACTTCTTTGATCTATGGAAAGGATAACTTCCCAAATGTGTATTCTGAAAGTCTTCTTTTATTTCATTGTAATGGCACCATGGTTTCTGGAGACTGGAACTTATAAATGTTCAATGACTGTTTTATATTCCAACTGCCATTTGAACTTCCATTTTCATGGGGTGAAGTGGCAGGTGTAGCAAGTACGTTATCACAAATATCAAGGAGAACTAGAGTTTTTGAGACCAAATTTAAGAGAAATTAGTCTGGAATTGGCAGTAGGACCACCCTTCACAGTTAGCATATGGGTCGTATACCTGGTAGGTGCTTGGGGAACGGGAGTTGGAAAGGAAAGGCTGAGCTGGCGCCGTGGGCAGCGTCGGCGTGGCCGGCCATTTTGGGGCACGTCGTGGGTCTTCTGTGGGATCTGCAGTGATGGCAGACAAGCAGGCGCCCCGGTCTCCAGCTTCCACACCCGCACTGGAGGGGAGCAGGTAAAACAATGGAGGGAATAAGTGACTAAATGAATATAAGAAAAGAATTAGAGTAGCTGGAGAAGGTTTCGGTGGGAAAGATGCTTGCTTCAAGAGCTAGGCTTTGAAAATATCTTCCTATTTGGTTGGTTGCCTTTTTGTTTTGTTGATGGTTTCCTTTGCTGTGCAGAAGCTTTTTAGTTTGATATACAGATCATGTATCTTAGAAATATATACTTGAAACCGATATGATGTTATTAACTAATATCACCCCAATAAATTTAATTTTTTAAAAAAGAGCTGGGCCTTGAGAGGCAGGTAAGATCAAAGCAGGTCAAGGAAAAGCATTATGTGCTGGGAGGGAGGAAATACATACAGAAGCTGACACTTGGCGCTGGACTTGAGTATGGTCCATCTGTGAGTTCCCCGTCCAACAGAGACTACATGGTAGGGCATGTGGGACCAGAAGTTCCTGATAAGGTTGGATGTGTGGGATGGGGACAGATTCCAACAACAGTGTGAGGGCTCTAACCGCAGAGTTGGAGAGTGGGTTACACTGTTAGAGATGTCACACAAGCAAGCTTATGGGAGGTTGGCAGGATGGACTGGCAGGGGAGGGAATCTGGAGGCAAAGATACTAGTAGGTGAGGGTCAGTTAAGTAGCGTGAGCATCTAGTGTTGTGGTCCTGGATTCGGGGCACAGCTGTGACAAGAGAAGGGAAGGGAGACGTAGGAAAGACAGGCCAAAAAAACTAACAATGAATGGATATTAGGGCTTCTCTCAATGAGCGGGAGGGTTTTTAAAAGTCCTTTCCAGAGATACGCCATAACCTAGAGCTATACTAAGTCTTGGCACCTCTTTCTGGAAATTCAGTTGGGAATCTAAATAAAGAAAGGCAATAGAACGTAAATCACTTGATGATTCCGCCCTCTGGGACAAAGTCCAGCTTGATGACAGAGCAGTCCAAAGGTAATATACAACCATAGATTATGGGGTAGAAAACCAAGATTATATTGTGGATAATCATATACTGCATTCATCTGCTTAGGCAGAAATAACTTTTTTTTCCCACTTGGTTACTCAGTTGTCTTTATCGAATTGGCCTATATTGGTAAACTGTTCACTGTCAACGTGGAACTTTTCAAAGAACAGAAACTGTAAGCACAATGGACTTGAAGCACTATCTTAATTTTTTTTCTGTAACTGGATAGGATAGTGAGAAATAGGTCAATGAAATACTTCACCTCTGTGGTTTATATCTTTTATGGTTAACACCAATTCAAAAGGTTGCCTAAATGTGCAATTATTTGGCACCAGATGACAATATAAGTGAAGAGTTGTGTTTATACTCCTAGGTTTATCAAAGTTTATGTGAGACTTTGCTTAAATTCTTAGGCACAAAAAATAGAAAGATAGCGAGTGTCCATCAAGGGAGGTTAAAAGGGATGGCCCTGATCCAAGGGGTATATTCCCAGGGCTGAAAAGAAACTGGAGGCAGAAGGAGTGAACAGAAAGGGAATGAAGCAGAATCAACCAAGGGAAGGAGGGCTGGCAGGACTGGAAGAAACAAGGGTTTCTCAAAATGAAGGAGAAAGAGAAGGTTCCCAGTTGAACACCACTGGGGACAAATATTCACCCTGAGACTTTCTGCTGTGGAAGAATGGAAGAAGGCCAGGTGGCCAAGCTGTATGTGACCACAGAAATATGTGAGCACAGATCCTCTCTTTTTTCTCCCATTGAAGCGTGATGTGAAGTGGGTTTCTCAGTTAGTAGGAATTCATAAACTCTCAGGATCTTTTCGTTGATTCTTAGGCATGACTTTCCCTGGATTTTATAAGATAATATCATCAGAAACCCAGGTAGGACCTGGGTTCTCAATCGTTCCACATTCCTATGATCATAAAAAGTTTACACTTCTAGGTAAACATTTCAAAATGTCCAGTCCTGATCATATTGACTGCATTCTTTTTAAGTTAGCGAAACTAGTTTAAAAAAGAAATTTTATGTTTGTATACTTTTAACAACCTCCCAGAGACTCATCATCTGTGCTTGCATATTTCTTGGTAGTTTCACTTAGTTTTACAAATACAAAGGGTGTTTGACCCGAGTCTGATTAAGCCAAGTCTCCCAACCTTCATCTTATTGGTTAAAGAGTATGGTATTTTTCAGTCACATTAACATATGGGTAACTTTAGAAATGTTCTTTAATCTCCCTGGTTCCAGTTTCCTTTCCTCAGCTCATATAGCTGTGCCGATCTCCTATGGCTATTGAAAGGATTACATATATTATTTTGTGAAGCAGTGACACATAGTGATCCTCGCACATAATAATTATCATATTTTAAAATGGTAGTTATCAATATCAATATTGTCACTTTTATTAATTCCATGGTTCACAATTGATTTTCTGAACATAAACAGGAAATTTACATTGATCCTTGATAAATCTCATGTTAGTTTCAGTTCTTCTTTCTGGCTATTTTAGTTATTTTACCTGTTGACGCTGACATCTGTGGCATCAAGCTTTGCATGGACTATAGATGTGACCAACATCGCTTCTCTGCCTTAATCTAAATGGCTAATAAAACTGGTGAGCATGACAGAGTCGTGCCGTAGGTGTCTGTCTTAATGCTATGGCTCTCACTTGGAGATCTCATTTAACAGACTCTGGGATATGTTCTCTTCTCAGGTCTTGAGATTGTCAATTGGCATTTCAGTTACTTGACTTGCCAATTTCAATTCTTCAGAAACAAATTCACCTTCTTTTCACCTTTCTGCCACTAGCGCCCTCACTGGTCCTCCCTGTTTCTGTCAACGGTATCGGCAGCCGCCGGAAGTCTGATTCATCCTTCTCTGGGCTCCTACGCTCTCCCTGTAGTCTTTCTTTCATGCTTCCATGTATGCCCTTGTCTTTCCTTTTCCATCACAACATCCTGGGTGGAATCTCATCTCCCCTGTGCCCTTCTACAAGATGAGGAGTTCTGACCAGACAATTCCCAAAGTCCTTCTCAACTCTGACACTTTGTGATCCTTTAGGCATGGAAACCATGATTACACATATGTTACATCCCTAATACTATGATTTTATCCCTTGAGCCTCAGAAAATATGTCCTGATTGAATTATCAATGTATTTGAGACAGTTTTCACAATATTTTTTTAAAGATTTTATTTATTTATTTTTAGAGAGAGGGAAAGGGAGGCAGAAAGAGAGGGAGCGGAACATCAATGTGTGGTTGCCTCTCAGGTGCCCCACTACTGGGCACCTGGCCTGCAACCCAGGCATATACCCTGACTGGGAATCGAACCAGCGACCCATTGCTTTGCAGGCCAGCACTCAATCCACTGAGCCACACCAGCCAGGGCAGTTTTCACAATATTTTAAAACTCTTTTCTTATTGCTTTGAAAGCTGCCCATTTTTGAACACAGGGGTCAGAGAATGATTCTAGACAACATCCACATGAGTTAATTCTGATGTATTTAGAAGGACGATGCAATTGGATCCCAAAAGGGCTGGTCTCCAATTGCCAGTTAACAGTTATGGTTCTGGAGAAAGACCCTCAACTTCCCTAGGCCTCAGTTTCCTAAGCTGTCAAATAAAACTAGAGATGCCTTCCTCACAAGCTTGTTGTAAAGACCAAGTAAGATAACATGGGCTGCAGTGCGCTGAATAATATTTGTCCATAATCAGTATAACTCCACACTGTCTCACTTCTTACTCTTGGTAGCAGATCCAACCCCCTTTCACTGGTGAGGCATGCAGAGCAGGTAGTTGTCCAGGGGCTCATGGTGGATAGAGCCACTTTTCAATTCACATATCTCTAGGGGCATCTCTCCTCATGTTCTTTATAAGCTTAGGTTAGAGGCCAGTGCTGATGTAGGAGGGGAAAAAGGGGGCATGGTACTTGATGGTAGAGCTAAGACAGACTTCCTGGGAAGTGCAGCTTCCCATTCTCTTCACACTGCATGGTAGCATCTGAGAATCTACTCAGCTGGGCCATCTTGTGTCCTACGGATGGATGAAATACTCAGACAAAACATCTTTGTCCTTGTGGAAAAGCTACATGGGAGCCACATTATTAGAAATTTGCTTAGTGTGTGAGGATTCAGGATTATCAGCTAAGGAAACTTAAGGCAGTCTTTCTCACCTATGGCTGTGCCAGGAAAACCCTGAACCAGAGCCCACATATCCAAGGTACGCTCTCTCCTGAATCCAGTGATCACCTGGGAGTCATGTCTGAACAGCTCCTTCCTCTGCATGAAACTGGTCTCCAAATGGGCTATGACACAATTAATTAGGTTTCCAAGAACTGAACCACAATACATTCCAGCCCTGCCTCCTGTACTGGATGGGTGCCAAACACTTCAGGCACGCATTTATAGACAATCTCTGGTTTTTCCCCACAGATGACTAACCTCTTCTGTTCTGTGTAGAATGTACTAGTTTGGTTCATTTTCAAAGAGGATCTAACTATTGCTCTTATGCAATGACATCAAGAAATCTAGGCTTGTTAAAGAATATGGTTGAAGAAAAGAAAGAGAAATTAAATGACAGCTTGTTATAGGGAAACCAAAATATCAGATGGCTTTCTTTGGCTTTTTAATAGACCCTAGAGAAGTAGCCCTCCCCTGCCATCCCCCAAGACAGAGCTGCATCATTTAGATCAGTGGTTTTCTACCAGGGATATTTTTCCCCTCAAGGGGACATTTGATTATCATAATCGGGGAGGTGGGTGCCATAGACGCTTAGCAGTAGATGCCAGGGGTGCTTCTAAACATCTACATTGTACAGAGCAGTCCTCACAGCAAAGGATTGTCTGGCTCACAATGTCAGTAGTGCCACTGTTGAAAAACTGTGATTCAAACCAAGAAGCACATATTCATTTGTATGTTTTTATAGCGACAGTTTGTATTTAAAGTTTAGAATATAATATACGTAACTTTGAAGTTGATGTGGCCTCTGCTTACTGGACTGATTTTCTTCTGTCTGGGAAGTTTTGAATAAGGGGTCATCAAGGGGAAGGGTTAGAAGTACTTAGGCCTATATTTCAATGTGTTTTTTTAATTTTTATTTTTAGAGAGAAGGGAAGGGAGGGAGAAAAACATCAGTGTGCAAGAGAAACATCAATTGGTTGCCTCTCACATGCATCCCCACTGGGGACTGATCCCACAACCCAGGCGTGTGCCCTGACAGGGAATCAAACCAATGAGCTTTCGCTTTGCAGGACGATGCCCAATCCACTGAGCCATACCAGTCATGGCATGAGGGTTTTGTTGTTGTTGTTGTTGTTGTTTCAATTTGCATGTTAAACAAAACTAGATTCCACAAACCACATGCACCATTGAGGTATATGTTGTCCTCCCCTGGGTAGAGAAATGGGAACAGAAAAAGTGTCCAGACGTAAGATCATCTCGGAATAGCCTCTGTTTCTACCTCTGTAAGCAGACTTGATGAGCCTTGAGTGGAAACCCTTAGAGTTGGGATAAAAAGCAAATTACGTAATAACATAGCCATTAAGAAGTCCAAGGGCTTATGGATCCGCCCCAATGGCCAAACCCTGGCCAATCTAGACATGCTGCTGTTGTCCTGGAGCAGCGCGGGTTGCCCTGAGGTCTCCGGGTAGAACGCTGTTTGAGAAAAGACAAGTCAAGGGATGGAGGGGAGGTGATACGTATTTGCTTGTCCATCCTTTAATGTCTTCTCAGCTACACATGAAGATTCCGCAGCTATGTCTGTGAGGCATGGATTTGGAGTAACCCTTCCATCAGCCGGGATAGTTTCTGCTGCAGTATTCACCCTCTTTCCTGGTCTCCTTGTGGCCAATGATGCATATTTTGTGAAACTGATGGGTGGATGGGTTTCAAAGGTGCAGCTTAACCAAAAAAAAAAAAAAAAAGCTTATTCTAGTTCTATTATAAAGCAGTCCTCTATCTCCCCCCATGACTTTTTAAACTGGTATTGATCTCATCCAGATATCAGAAAACAGTTTGCCTAATTCTCCCACACTATTAAAAACGGTGAGAGGGTATATATGTGGGGCATCCAAGCTGGTGCAGGGCTGCTGTCTGATGCAATGTCAGATGCTCAAGGCAAGCTAATGGAGCTCACTGCTCTTGCCAATTATAGAAATGGCCTTGCCAAGGAAACCTTTTAAGTCCATTTAACCAGACAGCTAAGGGTTGTCTGCCCCTGTTCTCCTGGTCTGACCAACCTCCTCCCACCTGTCCTGCCTCACCTTGCTTCCAGAAGGGCATCCATCGGCAGCTACACCTGCAGGCTTACTTTTAACTCAGATGTTTTTACAACCCTTTATGGTCCAGAATCCCAAACAGGCCATTTTCCCTCAGTCCAGCTTGGCTGTTTCACTGCTCATTTCAAAAGCAAGTCAAGGAAGCTAGTTTCAGGGACATACCCCTCCTTAGTGAGTCATGCTTCTCCAATAGCCGTTTTCCTGAGAAAGGAACTCATAACCCCAGGGGTGTCCCTGCCTCCCCCAGGCTAGCTGGGGCCCCAGACCTACTCCATCCAGATCTCATCCCTTCCCACAGTGTAGACAAAACACAGCAGAGGCCACCGAGCACCCGGTAATGTGGCTGTGCACTCACACAGGCCCCGTGCTCCAAGAGCCCCATGCTTGCTTTTGTGCTCTGCTATGGCAGCCTTGAAATTGTGAATAATTTTCAGCAAGGGGCTCTGCATTTTCATGCATACTGGGCCCCAGAAATGATGTAGCCAGTGCTGGCCACAGATTCCATGAGCTATGAGGCTGACCCACCTCCCCCTGCAGTGTGTAGGGGCACAGACATCAGTGGAAAAGCCCCCACCGAGATCATGGAGGTTTCCCTGTCAAGGACTGAGAGACCATCTGTTCAGCCTCTTTGTTTCTCAGGTGAGAAAGCCAAGGCCCAGAGATTTGAAGTTACCTGTTCAAGCTCACGCCAGCAAAGCCCTTTCTAGAATCACACCTCAATGTTTGTCTGCCAGGAGGATGAGTAGGCTACACACTCCTTTTTTTTTCCTTGTACCATTCACTGGCCAATAAAACATTCTAGTTCAGTTGGTATTCTCAATTTTTCTCTAGACTTTTTTTTTTAATTAAAAGGCAACTAATTTACTAGTCAGAATCCCCAGTGAAGCCGTACGGAATCATGCTGTCAGTATTTCAGGCTTTTACATGTTCCCAGGTCCAGACTTGAATCCCACGGTTACTCAGATGTGTGTGATACCCTCCCGATACACATGGTCAAAGAATGCTCACGCCCATCAGGTGCTAAATCTAGGTATCTTATTATGTTGAGACATAGCACTCTGCAGTTGCCTTCTTCTTCTTACCTTTTCTTTCTTTTTTTAATTAAAAAAATTACTGAATTTATTGGAGTAACATTGGTTTATAAAACCAAACCGGTTTCAAGTGTACCTCTCAACAAACTATCATCTGCGTGCCACCTCACGCACCCGTAGCCCCAAGCGAAGTCTCTTTCTGTCCCCATTTCCCCTCTTTGTCCACCTCCACCCCCCCCACCTCCATTTCCCTCTGGCTAACAAGACACTGTTGTCAGTGTCTGTGTGTCACCCAGCCCCGCAATGCCCCTCCCTTCTGATCAGTGATTCACTGCTTCATTCATTCATCCCTCAGTCTTTCCTTTCTTCAGTCAAGAGATATTTATGGAGCATTTACTATATAGCAGGCAGTGATCTGGTTACTGCCCTTGAGGAATGCAAAGTCTACTGGGAAGAAAGACGTTTGATCAAGAAATTCCCATAAAGAATTGCTGGGAAAGGCAAACCCCACTCAACTGAATAAGAATGGGTCTTAGGCCTGGAACACTTACTTCGTTACCAAGAGACAAAGAGTTCATACAGGCTGTTCAGGCTTATCACCTTGTTTGGGAATATCTTCCCCTGTTTCAGGCTCAAGGGGTGTCCTTATTCCTTTGTTCCTCGTAAGTACAAATGGGAATGGCCCTCAGACACACCTCTGTCCTTTCAGGTCAGGCCCTTCTGCTGTGAGGGGGGCGGGGGCAGCCCATGCAAGCCAAATGGCTGCAGGGGGTGGAGGGTAAAGCATTGCTTCCAGCCAAAATAATCAAATTAGATATAAAATAAAATGAAACAAAATATGCCTACAATAGTTCGTGTAATCTGAAAACGAGTCATAAGTATGAGGAGCAGAGTTGGTCTCCAGTAGACTGAGAACGCGGGATTACTGCAGTGTAATGTAAGAGGGGCCCCAGAGCGGTGGTTTTGTTGTGCTGGGAAGCACGTGAACTTTGGAATCAGGAAGACCTAGGTTTGGATACTTATTCTGCACTTACTAGCTCATGGTCTTCGAAAAGGTCACAATCTTTTCTTAGCCTCAACTTCATCAGACGGAAAATGGGAATGATAACATATACCACAATAGGGATGTTGTAACCGTAACTATGCTGACTAGAGAGAAAGAGCTCAGTGAACACCCCCCGCCCAGCCAAATCCTTCTGGCCCGGGCTTTCCTGATGCCCCAAATTGTTTCAGTAGAGAGGGTTCTACTCAGAACAAGGCAATGTCTCTGATTCCTGGTTCAGAATTAAACACCACTAAGTGTAATGGGCTCAGGCATGAAGTCATTTTCTGTCACTGACACCCAGGCAGGAATCATTGATCTAATATTGACCTAATGGCACTCCGACCAAGTGGGCAGAGAGCGGTGCTCGCCCACCTCCCACACACAGAGGGGCGCACTAGCAGCTGCGAGCTGGAAGAATGGGATATTGTTCAGGAAAGTGGCGATAAGAAGGAGGGAAAGGTCAGGGCCGGGAGGCCACACCTCAGCGCAGGAATTCCCAGGGTGGAGCCATGACTAAGGGTGCTTGGACGAGAGGATTAGAGAGTCGAGTTCAAAGTTGGAAGAAATGGCCTCCCACGTTCAATGTTTTGTTGTTGTTTACTTGATAACTTCACTTGGCTCAAAGTACAAAAAGCTGCAGAAGGAAGAACAATCTTTCAGGCACATGAAGTATGTTAATGTCCATATTCAATACTGAACAGGAAGGAAACTGTGATTTTACAATATTTTAGTGCAATACTACTGAGAAAAGACTTAGTAAATACTGGAGAACCGAATACAAACGTAAGAAATACACTTCCAGAAAGGAACATGGAAGATGTAATGCTAAATCATCGGAAAACTGAATCCTCTCCATATATGTATTTTGCCTCTAAAATGGTGTCTATAACCTGTTCAGGGTCAAAGTTCTCTTTCTATTATGGAAAGACTTTTGATTTCATATTATCTCCGCACTGAAAGATCATCACAGTTGCCAAATCAATCCCAGATGATCAGGCCTAATATATCTCATGAATTCTGAAGACGCCTCTTAAAATAGTTAAAACAAAAGCTATTGATGTCACTACCCCAAAAGTTAATTGAAAAACAAATCTGCTAAAGACTGCTTTGTGTGCAGGGCTTCCCTCTGGGGTGATGGCAATGCTGTGTCCCCGGGCAGTGTTGGTGACGGCTCTGCGAATGCGCGAAATGCCCAGAGCTGTACACTTTGAAAAGGCTGGAGTGCTGAGTTTCATATAATACGCATTTTACCACAATAAAAAAAAGATAATGAAATTATTTTTCATACCTACTATAAAATAGTACATTTAGGGGACCCGAAATCCTATTCTTGTTTGACCAATTAGATATTGTTTCAAAGTTTTTAAAAATGTGTTTTTGAGAAACGTTTCTGAATGGTTTCTCAGAATTACAATACTTCCCTCCACTTCCATTCCTACACATCATACTCCCCAAAACCCTTTTACTCAGAGCCCAGTGAAATGAGCTTATGATGAGGGTGTTTCTTTTTCAATATATGGGAAATGCCATTCCACACTCTATAGTCCCTGAAAACACTGTACTGTGTAAGTGGATGCTTGAACAAGTGGGTGTCAACATTGTAGCGTACCACGTAGACACAGCTAAGACTCATCCCACCCCCGCCACTTAAGGTTAATTTTTAAAATCACACACTCAAAGTCGTAAGTCACATTCATTTTCTAGAAGTACACAGGATTGCACTTTCAGAATTTTCTGAAATATGATTAGAACTACTTGTCATTTGGTATTACAAATTTGAGAATCACCAGTTTCATAGGCTGATGTATTCCCTTCTCCCAAGCCCCTCCCTGCTGTGTGGGTGGTAAGGGCAAGAACCAGCAAGGTTTCTCAAACACAAAGAGGAAAGAAAGGGTTCCAGCCCTTCAGGACCCGTTACAACTGGGGTTGGGGAGAGCCGTGACATTTTGTCACACCAAGTGGCAAATCTTCTAAGAACTTTTTAAAGCCCATACGGCATAGTTTCCTCTTCATTGCGTCAGTCTCAGGGATGCGGGTCCCAGGCCTAACTGCCTCTGCTGGGGGAAAGCGTGCCAGGGTTGTTTTTTTTAAGGACTCAGGGTTTTAGTAGCATCTTCCCTACTTGTGGTTGTGCCAGGTCGGCCCAGTTTCTGTCTGCATATAACCCAGATCAGCAGTTCAGACATGCCGAAGACTACCACAAAGTATTTGCAAATCTCAGTAGGGGAAAAAGAAAGAAGTGATAGAGTGTCTGGAAAAACTTGCAAATTATTTTCTCTAGTTAATAGGAGGGTTAGCAAGACAACCCAGGCTGTGAAAGGCTCATGGGTAGATTGCACACATTCCTTCCATGCCAGCATTCCGAGATTGTCTTTCTGACTAGTGTGTCAAGAAAGCACCCATGAGGCGTTGGTGTTCAGGCCTCCTTCTGGCCGAGTTCAGCCACGCTACCTCTGAGCATGTTCTGGAACCCAGAGAGCTTCCTGCCGCATTCCCTCCTGCCACCTGGGTGAACCATCCTCTCTCTTTCCACTTCAGCCTGCCATCTGTCCCTTCCTCTTTTTTCTCTGCCCCTCCCTAAAGACTGCAACAGGCCTCTAAGGTTCCATGCTTCCCTCTGGCAACAAGTCTGACCTTGAGGACGGGTAGCAGCGCAGTGGTGAGGACACATGTGTCTCCAGTAGAAACTACTTGGCTGGTGGAGGGACTAGATGCCTTCTGCAGGGACAGAAAGGAAGGTGCCCAAAGAGGCACATGGTCACCTGCCCAGGGGAGGGGCCACATTAAAACAAGTTACCAGGTGACACCTAGCAGTGGTTGAAAGCACAGGCTCTGAAGTCAGACAGCCAGGTTTTGACCCCCATCTCTGCCATTTGCGAGTTGAAGAACCTGGGGGAAATTACTTAACTTCTGGGAGCAACACTTTCTCATCTGTAAAACTGGGATAAGCATAGCAATGTGAATATACAATATGTATGTGAACACATCCCTGATCTGTGCGTGTAAAAGAGCCAAGATGGTAAATCTTATGTGGTTATTTTTTATTACAATTTTTAAAACATGGATAATTATAGGACCTACCTATCACTGTGAGGGTTAAATGAGATAATGCCTACAAAGCACCTGGCACATAATATGTGCTCAGTAAGTGCTGGCATTCACTGTTGTTGCCGTTGATGATCTGAGCCTGACCACTGGCAGGCTTACCTGGCTTTTGACTGTGACCGTGGCAATGGGCTGTGGATGACACAGTCCTGCCATGCAAAAGCTGGTCCTCTGGCAGGAGAATCCGGCCATGTGCGGCAAGGGAAAAACAGGGTATGGTGGAAATTGCTGATGGAATCCTCAGCTAGTTCACCTTGGGGCCATGGCAAGACTTCCCTGCAGTGTCGTTTCCTCCCTGACATAAGGAGGTTGACCCAGGATAATCCATCAGTCCGACGCACTGTCAAATTTCTGTGACTACCTTAATGACAGGCAAAATTAGGAATCAGGATTTCAAAGATGTGTGGGCTGAGACAAGTATCATGACATCTCTGGGCCTCCGTACCTGCATCTGTGAATGGCATTGCGGGTGCTAACTCAGCCTTGGGAGGCTTCCTCTGATTATCACACCATGGAAGGGACTGTCAACACTTCTGGGCCAGCTCCACTGTGGACTCAACATTTAGATGAAAGCAGACTTGGCCGCTTAATTTGCAAATCCAAATATAACATCAATAAAACCACAAGGCCAGGCTGGAGGAAGCAGGCATGAGGAAGCTGGGCGAGGACTGGAAGCGGCTATGAAAAAGGCAGAGTAGGGAAGCTGGTGGTAGAACAAATTCTGTCACATGCAAATAATAATGTAGGCACTAAAAAGTGATGTTCTATTTCAAAATGATGGGTCATGGCCAGAGGCTTCAGTCTTGAGACAGAAATTGTCCAAAAGAAAGCTACTTTGTGTGACTTAGTCTCTGCCTATATCTGTCCTCTGGTTTCACGTGGGTCAGAAAGTTGCTGAAGGGACCTCTTTCCTGCATTACTAGAGGGCAAGACTTGTGTTGAAGTTAGCTCTGTGTCCACATGGGTCTCCTTCAGTGTGCATTCACTGAATATTGGTGTAAAAAATAAGACAAATACATGTCTTATGTAAAACAAATAACATTAAACTTTAAGGGGGAGTCCCCCAAATCAGTAAATCAAGATAAATAATAGTATGATATTTTTTAAATCAAAATTAACGCAGAAACATAGCTGGTGAACAGAATGTTGACATTGTAAACGAAGACAGGACCAGAGCTGCTGATTTGTTCAGCCTCAGGCCCCACCCATGGCTCAGCCGTGTCCCGGCACAGTTGACCTGGGGAGCTGTGGGCCCTGCAGCCATCAGTGCTTTCCTCTGCCCAGATGAGGCTGGAAAGCACACTCCTCACACTATCCCAGGGCTTTGGGTCGGTGTGCCACTACCACAGCCTGGCCTGGGGCCCAGGAGAGTCGCCTTCACACTGATCTCCCAGCCAGCAGTGGCCCCAGGCCCAGGCCTCCCCACAATCCTCCATTCTTTCCCCCGATCGGGAAACACCCCTGAGCAAAGGTCTTCAAGGGCTTCCCACTGCCTATAAACCTCATCTCCTGCACCCCAAGCTTATTTTCTAACCTTACCTCTCCCTCTAGTACCCCAGCTTTTGCCACTCTCAGCTTCTCACTAGACCCTAACATCCCAGACAATTTCACCTCTGAGCCTTTGCACTTGCTGTTCCACTACCAGGCTGCTGTTCCTCACCCTCTTTGCTTTGTGAATTCCTATTTTGCACAAGGATCCAGCTTCCAGGTCTCTTCATCTCAAAATTTTAAATCAGTCACTCCCTTCTGAGGATCCCCCCAGCTCTCTGATCTTCCCTGTTCCCAGTAAAGAATTATGAGTAGTTTTCCCTTGTTACCTATCTAAATCATATGAATTTTTAAAAATTAGCTTATATTACTTTCATAAACTAAAGAAATAAAACTATTTTCAGTTTAGGACTCAAAAAACCAATTTAAGATATAAAATACAAAAGATGTCATGTGAACCAAATAATAGCTCAAAAATTGCTATTCAACTGGAGATTAAATGACCAATAAGTAGTACTACCTGAAGTGCTACAAATTCCGGTTACATAAAAATACAACTTAAAGCCACAAAGAACTGAGTCTGCATCTAATCTGTCATTTGATAGGAAACAAAGAAGCACTGAGTGACGGTGAGAACTGCTCGGGTTTGCACAGCCAGGAAGCAGCAGAGAGGGAGTAGACTCTCTATGCTCTCATCACGGTGCTCTTTTCCTGAGGGGACTCCCTTCCTGCACCTTAGAATGATCTAGAATGGGGAAGGGGTGACTTGAGCTGGGCCTTGGGCTGGGGGGCTAGAATGGGAACAATTGTGGGTTCGTAACGGTGGGTTAATTATGTCTAAAATGTGAGCTTGGGTCCTGGTTGTGAAGGCCTTTGAAGGTCAAGCTAGTGAGTTCACAGTTTATCCTGCAAACAGCAGGGAGACATCAAAGACTATTCATGAGCAGAGAGACATGAAGGAAGGGGCAACTAAAGGAAATAAATTTAGGGAAGGGAAGAGGCTGAAAGTAGGGAGATGAAATGGGAGGTCACTGGTATAGTCCATCGTCCGTAAGGTCTCAATGGCTGTTGCTGAAGGAATGGACAGGAGGGGACAGAGACAGACATCTAAAGATGAATTGACTCGTGATGAGAGATAAAGATTCAAAGAGAGGGAAAAAGTCAAAGAGAGGGCAGCAGTTTCAAGCCTGAAGATCCAAGAATACCAGTTTACAAGCTCCATTTTTTATCAGACACTTTAAATTTTCTACGACAGACTAATATTAAAATTTAATGACAAAAATAAAATGTGATATAAAAATGATGAGCAGGATCTTAAAAAGAAATCCAGAGTCAATAATGTGAGATTATGTAAACATGAGAAAAAGGAGGAAGTGAGCTAAAGAATCAGCAGACCTAGTGACGATCATCACATTTAAAAAATCCATTCGCAGCACAAAGAGGTTAAGAGCCTGAATGCTTTCTTTGCCTCCATATATACCAAAGAAAATATTACAGAGATTTCCACTCCAATTTGATCTTAGAAACGTGTAAGTTGGAGATACTGGGCCAGCTGTGAGAAGATGTTCTAAGGGTACCCAACTGAGTAGGTATAGATAATCCACAGGCAGCCACTGGTCAATTCTAGGGGCTCAGGGTGAGACTGAGTAAATCTCAGTCAACACAAAAGGCTTGATTAAGCAGAAGCTGGGGAGCTGCTGCAGGCTGTCAAGGAGGAAGTGGCCTGGTGAAAACTGAGTATTAAAAACATCAGCTGAATAGGGCCCTGACCTTCAGACAATGGACTGGACGGGTGTACTGAGAGGCACAGCATTTTCCTGGTATGAAGGGGCAGGTATATGCTTGGATCCTGGCATAAGAGGAGGGTCAGCCCTACAGATACTGAAAAGATGAAACTCCAGAACTGGACCTGACGTTAAGGTGTGGGAATGAAGAAGGGAGGAGTTCCTTGCTCTTTTCGTTTGCAAAGAGTCACTGTAATATAAGATCCTCTTTTTTTTTTAAGATTTTATTTATTTATTTATTTTCAAAGAGAGGGGAAGGGAAGGAGAAAGAGAGGGAGAGAAACATCAATGCGTGGTTGCCTCTCACATGGCCCCCACTGGGGACCTGGCCTGCAACCCAGGCATGTTCCCTGACTGGGAATCGAACCGGCGACCCTTTGGTTCACAGCCCACGCTCAATCCACTGAGCTACACCAGCCAGGTTAAGATCCTCTTTAACCCATTCCTAAATCCAGATTAAACGGAGATTTTCTTGTTGTAATAACTACATATGGTGACAGGTGGATATTGGAACACTTTATAAAGTATGTGATTGTCTAACCACTATGCTATATCCTTGAAACTAATACAAAATAACACTGAATGGAAAAAGAAAAAAAGAAATATGCCTAAAATAATTATAACTTTAAGGCTTTTTCTTTAAAAAATTAAAATTAAAATTAAATAAACAGGGATTTTCACCGATTAACATTACTTTGCATTCCACCTTTCCTAGAAAGAGAGAATGAAAAAATATGTATATAAACTGAAACCTGCCTTTTCATGATCATTTGTGAATGCACCAAGGAGCTAAAAGGAAACAACGTGTTTTCTGATTTATTTTTTACTAAACTTTAAAAACTATACTTCTTGCAGATGGTACCACCTTTTAAATCATCTCTTGTGTTTAATAAAAATACTGGAAAGGAATTAAAAAATACTGCAAATTTTCTTGGATTATTCTTTAGTGATCTGGGCAAATACCCAAGTACAGCAGCCTCCCCTGTGCCCCGTGGCCCTGGTGGAGCTCTGAGTCCCACCAGTCCATCGGTCCTGGACTTGTCCTGTCTCCCCTCCCCCACATGCCTGGGGCTGTTCTCAGCCTGCAGACCGCCTTCTCAGGGCAGCCAGCATCTATGGATTCCTGTCCAGCTTGGGCGGCCTTAGCCAGCGGGTCTTCCCTGGGCATCTACAAAGAACTCCTACTCTGACAACACTGCCAGTGGATCTCAACCTTGGCCACACACTGGAATCACTTGGAAGCCAAATGATCTGGGAGGAGACCTGGGTATGAGGGTTATTAAAAGCTCCCTAAGGGATTGTAATGTATAGCCAAAGTCAAGACCACTTCTCTAGCCTAATGTTTCTTCCAAATAGAAGATATATAGAGACTAACCGTTGATGTAAGCTCGCACCTTTAATTCAGAAAACACTCATTCAGAGGGCGAGGTTCCTGGGGTCAGAGTCCCTGCCCTGGTGCCAGGCCCAGGGACAGAAGGTTGGCAGGTGACTGGTATTGATCAGAGCACAGGTGAAGGTAAAAGCTGGTCAGAGGCCATAAATGATTCTTTTGGCTCTTTTTCCCTGTTGAAAGCAGACATCACACCACTGACAAGAAGTCCCATTTGTCAGTGTGTGCCTTTCCTGGGAAGAGTGTCTGGGTAAGCCTTTGGCATCCCATTATGGGGTAAAGAATAAAATTTGCCATTAAAGATATTTCGGGCAACAGAGGGCAGGTGGGAAGATACTCTGGAAGTTAGTGAGCCATCTCTTCTGCACTTTGCAATAAGCCTGGCCTAGAAGGACATAAACCTGCCCTGGTCCTTAAAAAAGAAAAAGAAAAAACAAAGGTTTTTAGTCTTCCATGTGCATAAAAGTCACCAGTCCCAAGAAGTTTGTTGAAATGCAGATTGCTGGGCCCCACCTAGGATTTTTATTCCATTGGTATGGTTTCGGGCCCAACAACTAATTTTTTTCCAAACATTTTTTAAAATCTTCACCCAAGAACGTGCTTACTGATTTTAGAGAGGGGCAAACGGAGGGAGAGAGAGAGAGAGGGAGGGAGAGAAACATTGACATGAGAAAGAAACATTGATCTGTTGCCTCTTGTAAGCCACCCAACTGGGGACTCAACCCACAACCTGTGCCCTGACTGGGAATCGAACCAGCAACATTTCAGTCTACAGGCAACACTCCAACAAAGCTAGCCATGCTGGCAAGGCTGAGTTTTTAAGTTTTTAATTTAATTTCATTTTCTAGCAAGCACATCATTTTTAATTATACTAAACTTAGTGTTGATTAAAATGCTCTCTTCTTACACGTGAATACAGAAGACAATACGGCAGCATTTGTCAGTACTAATTCTTAGTGCGCACCAAAAAAATCCACCTATTTGCAAATGGCATTGCTGTAGGTTAGAGGTCAAAATGCCACTCCACGTCAGGGCACATAAACACCTACAGTTTTATGCAGAACTGAAGTCACTAGACCATTCCCACAGGTTGGTGCCAATCAGTCAAGCCAGGTTGGGGAGGGTTCTCAGCCAACTCTCCCTCCACCCCTACAAACCCAGTAACAACAACAAAACCAAACCAAATCCAATTCTGGAGCGCCTTCTGGCCTGGAGGAAACCTACCCGAGTGGAAATGTCCCCCTTCATGTCCTCAGCAGGCGGCACTGATTTGAGTTTTGGTCCTGGTCAAGTCCAGTCCCCCAGGTCTTAGGAGAGCCATCAGCCTGGACCGAAAGCACCAGCATGGGCAAGCACTCCCCATCCAGTATCCATCATTTTCACACCACCCCTGCCAGGTGCATTTCGCTGTCGTCATTTTACAGATAGGAAAGTAGGGTAGTCTGCAGATCACACTCCAGAAAACGGTTTCAGAGGGTGGTCTGGGCTTGAAGGCCCAGGAGGAAACCTGAGATTGCCTGCTCTCTCCCGTCCCTCAGGCCTAACCCCACCCTGACCCCAGGCTCCCAGAGGCAAGGCCTTCAGTTCTTATTCTCAGCAGCATTTGCTTCTCCTGGTCTCTTCAAGTCTGCTCTGGCCTTCTCTCAGGCGCAGGGTCCTGGCATTTCACCGCTTTCTGTCATGCCCACCTGGATCAGAGTCTCAGCTGGTTGAAGGCCCCTCAGCGTGCAGGGGAGGGGGGCACAGAGGAAGACTAGAGGGCTCTGACGCTGTAAATGCCAGGTGGGTACTGGGCTTGTCAGAGTGATCATGTCATGAGGTTGTACACCTGAAACTAATAGGTGTCAGCTGTAACTAAAAATAAATTCTAAATTAAAAAAAATTATTCCCATTGTTAACCTAAAAATAAAAGTCCCTTTGAAATGAAAAAAATAAAAGACTAGTTGGCTAAGCAGACAATGCCTAAGGGTGGTGCTCACTTATAAAAATGTTCAAGTGGAAAAAGCAGATTACAAAATGTCAAGTACGACCTTAATCGTGAAATCTATACATGCCATACATGTGTGATAAAAAATGGGAAGGCTTCAATTAAATGTTAATAATAGGCGAAACTGACATCTTAAAGTATGATTTCCAAATTTTGATGCAATGAACATCCCTACATGTAGCCACCACACAGCATCATGCAGAATAGTTTCAGTGCCCTAAAAATCCGTTTCACCCACTCATCCTTCCCTTCCTCCTCCCAAACTCCTGAAAATCAATGATCTTTTCACTTTCTCCATAGTTTTGCCTTTTCCAGATTCCAGTTGGAATTACACAGTAGGTAGCCTTTTCACATTGGGTTCTTTCACTTAGCATAAATTACATTTTAATCAGAAATAAAGTTATAAAATTTAAAACCATACAACCTATGCCACCAGCCACTCCTTACCTGTGACATCAAAAAAGGAAGAAACAAGAAAAGAAAAAAGGTTATGTCATCTTTTGCCATTCGAATCACAGTAGTCCCGCCCACTTTTGCAGATTCCTTGCCCTTGAGACGCTGGGAGTCCTGGAGGGCCGCTCACAGACCCCACAGCACCACGGTGGCTCTTGTGCCACCTGGAAACTTAGTAGAAATGCAAATTCTTTGACCCCCTACCACACACCTACCCAGTCAGGGACGTCTGGGATGTATTGAAACTCTGCATTTCGATAGCCCTCCAAGTGATTCAGATGCAGTTTAGGTCTGTCACTAAAGGGAAGCCACTTCTTTGCAGGCAAAAAACTGCTAGTAACTTTCAAATGATGATTTGTCCTTTCTCAGTACATCGTGAGATCTAAATTTGTTGAGATTCAGGCACAGCTAGGGTCACACTACTATATAGTATGCTGTTAAATAGCCAAGTTTTTTGACATTGAAAAAAAAATTTAAAGCGACAGCCAAGGAGAGAGTATAAAATTTGATTTGGTTTATACAAGTAATAATAACTACTTATATGACCTGCCCACCATTTTAAAATGCTGAAATGCTAGACTGCTTAAAACTTACATATTAATATTGTTTAAAGACCTATTGGATAAGCTTTGCTCTTCATTTTATTTTGCTACATGAACATGGCTGTCTCTTCACAACCTCAAGAGATTAAAACATTGTGGTTCTGTTATCCTTCTCCCAACCATGGAAGGTTGTCTCTGGAAGGGCTAATCAGAGCGCAGCTGTTTCACGTCTGACCTGTTTTCAGCTACACTTGATTTGTCACAGTAAAGCAACTGATGTTTCAATTCAGAGCAACCTCCCCTGGGACAGTCCAGCTGCATATTCCTTTGTCACTTCATATGGAATAAGTTGCAATAGAAGAAAGTACTCCAAAACAGAGCAGACGGTACTAGAGAGCAGGACAGCTGTGTGCCACACAGCGTGTGGCCGCTCCATCAAATGAGTCAAGAGCATCATCATGTCGTCTTGGTTTGGGGGACGCTGAACTTTACCAGGTTACAAGTTTGGCAGCTATAACTGAGCAGTCAGTGGACACCAGGATTTGTGTGAACAAGACGCAGAAAGGGAAGACAACATTTCAACACAACGTGTATGGTCTATGAAACACTTTAACGATTTGCTGTACTTACAATAAATTTAGTAAGCTAATGAAAAGCAAATGCCAAGAAGCATGAAATACCAAGTTGAGCAAATGAAAAAATTAACATTAAAGTGTTTGGCAACAATTAACATGCTTATCTGCACCTATAGCAAAGTCGCTTATATAATCAGCCCCTGGAAACCTATTACACTGCCTGTGTCCAGCTCTTGACGAACTTCTGATAGGATCCTTACTCTGGCTCATTCTTCCCTTCGACCTGGTTAAGCATTAATTTAGGCTAATGACACTCCATGCAGTTGGGCAGCTTACACCCACAGTTGACCTCTGATCTTCGTTTAAAATGATGAAATTTCCTCCCAATCAATACATTTCAACCTCTCTCTCTCAATCTCTCTCCACGCCCAGACCTCCTATTTTTAATTGTCCCTCATTCCTGTATCTCCGAGATTCTCTACAGTCCCTCAGGAAAAGGAGGAAGGAGTTGGATGCAGTGTATATGTGAACAAATTCTACAGTATTGTAGGGTTCTGAGGCAACTCAAGGGTCCAGCTCGGGGGACCCTCTGCGTGTCTCTGATGGGCCAGGTGGGTCCCCTTTTCTTTCACTCCGTTCTTTTCTCTGCTGCTGAGCCTGGTGCTTTGCTCAGTTCACACGTATGGGATCAATATGCCCAACCCCCCTAACTGGGAATATAAAATGTGACCAAATTTCCTTTGTTATCCAAATTACAACTTGGCACTGACCCCTACCCACATCCCAAGTTAGGCCCCGCAGTGGGTCCTCTAGTTGTGTAGCTAATTCCCCAAGATGCAGCCCTAAGGTTGTCCTGAAAAAGGTTTCCCTTGTCCTTTCCCTCCGCCCTCCAGCCTGTCCTTTCTCTGTGCTCCATCCCGCCTTGCCAGTGGAACGCGCCCCTCCCCGCAGCCCTGCTGAGTCCAGACTGCAGTACTGACAGGACCCCGCTGGAGATTCAGCAACAATACAGAGGAATTATCTCATTGCACATACCGAGTGATGGCGCTGGGTATCGCTCTTCTCAGAGCTGAGGCTCAAATCCAGCTTCAAGTTCAGTGCCACCCTGCCACCCCTCTACCCCCCCATCTCCTCACCACTGAATATCCTTCCAGCTTGTATATGTTCTTCGGGATTCTAGCTCCTAACGGTCATTAGATCTAAAAGAGAAAGAGCTCCCTAAAATCAGTTTAAGTTCCCATTCCTTTTCCAAGAATCTCCTTTTACCCCCAGATGGTGAGGAGTAGAAATGTCTATCTCACCCCACCGCCTAGGCGCCCGATGGCCCCAATGAACAACTACGGCAGAACACCAGCATAGGTGGGTTATTTGGCCTCAAGGTACCACTTAGTGGAGGACGCCAACAGGCCACGCCAAGCAGGGATCCCCCGACAAGCTGTCTCTCCATCTCTAAATGGCTCCATCTGCTCCGAAAAGCCTTGCAGCCTATGCATTCTAAATCCTACAGAGCCAGAGAATATTTCTCCCAGATTCCCCCCAACCAACAGGGATTCAGAGACCTATACCGAGCTCAATTGTGCACCATTATTCATATTACCTAACAGAAGGCCTAGCTTCCAGAATCAGAGAAATCTGCAGGTACAATGGCTGTGTACAATCTTTTCATGTTGTTAACTGAAGAACCTAATCAAAGAGTTTTCTCAGAACAAAGGAAAGGCTTGACTGAAAGTTTAATTCAAATGTCCTACTCTTTCAAGGCAGAACTATGCGGAAAAAAAATTATATATGTGTATATATATATATATATATATATATACACATATATATGTATAAAGTCAGCAAATTATTAGGAAGAAATCAAAACATGGCCCTATATTTTTCAACCTTGCTAACATTTTTCTCCGTATATGTGTGCAAAACAGATAATAGAAGACATATACTAAGGTCATGCTATGGAGGTTCAAATAATATAGAAAAGTTTTCATTGTAAAGTAAAAGTCTCCTTTTCATAAAGTAGAAGCCCCCGCCCCCACCCTGAGCCACTGACCCTCACTCTGCAGCTGTGAGGACCGACAGGGGCTGAAATCCCCGTCTGTTCGCCAGTCTGTGCGCCCTGCCACTGGGCAGTGTCCACCCAGAAAAAAAGGGGCACCTTTTTCTAATTTGTGTGAAGTTGGCTTGGAAAACAACCCTTTAATGACATTTTGAGTACCTTTCTAAAGAGTTATACGTATACCAGCACACCTGCATGTGTACGTCCTTTTCCCCACGGAAAGGCGTAGGCTACACGCTATCCTGAACTGTCTGTCCTTTTTTTCTTTCTCCTTTTAAATTTTTGTTTAACCTAATATTTCTTGGGGATTTTTATAATTTTTTAACCTTTTAACTTTTGTTTGACCTAATATTTCTTGGGGATTTTTATATATCAGTAATACAGATTTTTTTAAAATGGGTTTGTGTTATTTCATTGTGTAGTTTTATCAAAGTTTCCTTAACTACTTCCCTTTTAGTGATTGATGGGTGTTTAGATTGTTTCCATGCTTTTTAGGGGGGAGACAGAAAGGATTAGGGTTATTACCTCTAATGCTTATGTGCATATAATGTGGATATCTACATATGATATAATTTTATGACTACATTCATAAGGGAATTCCTAGCAGTGGAATTTCTGCGTCAAAAGCTATGGACATTTTAGATTTTGACAGATATCGACTGTAACAGTTTACATTCCCAAGAATATCCGTGTTCTCATACCCATGGGTATTACCACACGTGTTAAGTTCTGCCAGTCTGATAGGCAGAGCATATCACATGGTTTGATTTAGATTTCTTTAACTATAAGTGATGTTAACTATCTCTTCATTGGTCTGTTGAACACTTGCTTTTCTTTTCTGTTAGCTATGTGTTCACAACCTTTGCTCATTTTCCTTTTGAATTGTTCATCTTTTTCTCCTGAGTTGCAAGACTTCTTTGTAAATCAAGAATTATGGTTATTATTATTATTATTAATTATTATTATTATTATTATTATTAGTTGCAGATATTTTGTCCAGCATGTCAATGGTCTTTTGATTTTGTACACCATGCTTTTTGCTCTATGGAAGTTTCAAATATCTGTGCAGTCAGATTCACTAATCATTTTCTTTATGGATTCTCTATGTGTGCAAATTTTAAATGACAATGTTTCCAGATTGTACTTAGTAAATTTAACAACCACAACAAAAAATCCTGGGCCTGACTTTGGCCTATACCGTGTGCTTCAGGGTAGCCCTACGCTTGCAACACGGGTGCTTGAGGGGACGGACAGTGAGGCTCATGCCAGGATCAGAGGGCTTCGGCCTCACGCGTCTCCTCAGAACAGACAGACCCGGGAATCAGAACCCCTCCCCACAGCCACCTGAGACTGGCCCAGACGTCCGGCGGAGGGGGACGTGGCCCGATCAGTGACCACCTTCCCTATGGAATCATAGGCTCAGTCACCCTTTCCTTTTGCTAAAGTAGCAGATGGTTACCTTAACTAAATATAATTAAACTTAAATAAACACAACATAATTCATGCTATTTGGGAGTTTTATTGTAGGGTTCTCTCTCTCTCTTCAAGAAGGGCAGAAGACATAAAAAAATTAATCTAGTTATTGATAGTTTATGTTTGTCTCTTACAGACAGCTTCAAAAGATGGTCCATGATATTAAGAACAATGAAGGTGGAATCATGAACAAAATCAAAAAGTAAGTTAGACTTCACAGCACTGTGTGAGCACTTACACGACAGCATCTCACGCCAGCCTGTGCTAGGGGAAGAAAACCAAGTTCTCTGTTACCCGCGTGGGGGTTGCAGCCTCTTTGGCATGTCACCCCTTTTTGCTCACGGCTAGAGTCCATGGCGTTCAGAGCCACAACCAGGAAACACGATGAGTGAAGGGTGGTTCTCGGGGCCTCACGTTTCCCCCTCACTGCTCAAAATGTGAGTGATGCCATTTGGGGTGCTGAGCAAATGTCAAAATGACATTTATTGAAGCAGGAGAATCGGCTCCCAAAACCATTTAGCTAAGGACCACGAGGACACGGTTGGAGAAATCCAAAAGAGAAGTTCCAAGAACACAGCCCTAGCTTCTTTAGGATGCCGTTCCTGTTCTCTATATTTTGATTTCTGATTTTTCAATTATTGCCTTCAATGGTGTTTTCAGTTGGCACTTGGAGAGCGTAAGCTAGAATTCTAAACCTTTTTGCACACCGAAAACTCTTACACCTTTTTTAAGGGAATGGAAGTTGCACGTTAAATTGTGCCTACTTGCATTTAACACTCAAAATCTAAATCAAGAGGAAAGGGGAAATGTTCCTCTGTTAAGTTTATAAGTTTTGTTTTAAAGAAAGTAATATAGATTCACTGTGGTTGGGTGGGGTCGGGGAGAATCAAAGAGTTCAGAGTTATATAAAGTCAAAATCTCCCGCTTCTTTATATCCCCATTCTAACCCACTCCCCAGAAACTGGCATTACCACGTGTGAGTTTGGTATATATGTCTCTCTATGTATAAGCTTACACACACACATACATATACTGACATGGCTATATATATATACACACTGACATAGCTATATACAGACCTATACACACATATGTTTTCATCACGAAAGGCATCATACTATATAAACCTTTGTGCCAACTTGCTTTGTTTGGTGATTTTACCTAATGCTGTATCATGGACAACTTTCTTTGCTGGCATGGGAAAATAAACCATGTTCCCTCTTATTTTTTAAAAATATTTAAAGATTTTATTTACTTATTTTTTAGAGGGGAAGAGAGGGTAAAAGAGAGGGAAAGAAACATCCATGTGTGGTTATCTCTTGTGCGCATCCTACTGGGGACCTGGCCTGCAACCCAGGCATGTGCCCTGACTGGGAATCAAACCAACAACCCTTTGGTTTGTAGGTCAGCACTCAACCACTGAGCCACACCAGCCAGGGCCCATGTTCCCTTTTAAACAGCTGATTGATAGTCTACTATAAATGTATCATTGGTCTTTATCCAACTATATATTTTTGGACAATTTTTAAAGGGAGTGGGAATTTAAACTGGTACAACATTTTTGGGGGCAATTTGGTAACATCAATTTAGATAAAATCAAAATTTAGGGAGCATTTCTTTCAATTTAACTGTCACAAATAATATGTCAATAAATATCCTTTGCAGACTTTGAGTATACCAGAAAGCTAAATTCCTAAACTGAAATTTCTTGGTGAAAGGATTTGTGCCCTTGAAGTTTTTATTAATATTAGCAAATTGCTTTCCAAAAATCTTGTACCACCAATAGTATATGAAATTACATTTCCCTGTGCCTTTAGAACAGAGTATCTTCATTCATTTTAGGTCTTTGCTAAACTTAAATGTACGAAATCACTTTTTGTGGTGATTTCAGACTATAAAACATGAATGAGTCATCTCAGTATGTGTACGTGATCCTCACAGAAGAGTTAAAATGGTCTCCTGCTTGGGGAGCAACAGTCATCTCATAGAGGAGGAGAGTTTGTCTTCACGGTCTGCCCTGTGACTGGGGCAGGTGTGTGACTGCTTTCACTGATTACTTCAGAATCTCACTGAAGTGAGAGAACCATTGTTTTAATCACGAGTGATTCTAGATTAGACCACAGTGGCCAGTTTTCTCAAGAGCATGAAGCCTCTGTATAAATGTCTATCCCATGGTCAGTCACACTAACAGCAGCCATGGGGCCCAAATCTTTCCAGACCGTTTCTAACTGTAACATTGCATTATACCCATTGTCCCCAAGCACTTGACAAACCGTGCTTCTGCTCGGCTTGGAGAATATGGCCGCCACGGTCCGTACCTGGGTGAAGCCAATGGCCTTTTGGTTCTAAGCGACAAGCAGTCCTCAGCTCTCACTCATAACCAGAGTACAGGTGCCGCCTTGAAGGGAGGAAGCACGGTTGAACACACTGGTTTCTTCACACAAGACCGTGACAGAGTTGTCACTGGTCCATGGCCAAATGAGAAAACAAGGACCTTGAAGTTCCGGGGGTTGGTGTGCAGCTGCTGGCTGCTCAGACCCGCACCCCATCTTCTGTTCCTGGTCACTGCTCAGTGACCAGCAGTCCTTTCTCAAGTCTGTCCTTTATTCTGAGATGGTGACCTTCATACATTTGGGGGCTGTTAAAATGCCCTCCTTTTTCTTTTATGAAATGATTACAAGAATGGGTAGTAGTTGGTCTGTGCTTTTTTGACATTGTACTTGTCCTTGAAAAGACCCAGTTTTGGGGCACCAGACCCAGTTTTGTCTTTGTTTTTCTTCCCTACAGCACCTTTGTTAATCTCTCTCTCTGGACCTTATCATAGGCGTGTGACGGTATCTTCCTGGCACACCCCGCTGGCTCATTATGAGAACTGAATGAAATAATCGAGATGAGAACATTTGGGAAAACAAAAAGCAGAATTTCTATACAAATATAAATATTGTTATTTTTGCAACATTACAGTTCTGGATTATAAATCTTGTTTTTTTGTAATCAAACATGAATTTCTAAACTACTTTCTCCCCCAAGAAATGAAATATGTTTTGTATGCAATGATTACCTTATATGCTGCTTCTAAAGGATGTGATATTTTAGTAAATAAAGTCTAGCAGATACAGGTTTTATTTATATATTAAAAAACTCTTTAAAGATTTTATTTATCTATTTTTAGAGAGGGGATGGGAGAGAGAAAGAGAGGGAGAGAAATATCAATGTGTGGCTGCCTCTCGTGAGCCCTCTACTCACAACCCAGGCATGTGCTCTGAGGGAATCAAATTGGCGGCCCTTTGGTTTACGGGCTGGCACTCAGTCCACTGAGCCACACCAGCCAGAGCTATAAACTTTAAAATTTTAATTAAGTAAATTATTCTTAAGTAAAATGGGTAACTATTATTAAAAAGAATAACTTACTGTATACCCTACCCGTTTCAAATAATGGAAGGGAAGATGTTACCAGTACTTATAAAAGCCTAAAAATTCAGATACATTTTTTAAATGTAATTTTAATTTTCTCCTTTTAATGAGTGGAAAGGATGGTGAATATTCAGAACATTTTATTTGTGTATAAAGATACTACAGTAGTTTTGAAAATGCTTGAAACAGTTCAACTTCTAAATGAGCGAAATGTCACAGTCCCCAGCCTAGAGATACTCACTGCTCACTTATTTGTCAGGTTTCATGGTGCAAAAATAATTTTAGTCTAACCTACAACCAGAGTGCTCATTATGACTAATTTTTCCTCCTAAGGCATTTATTAAATTATTTATTAGAATACACTACATCTTCCCTTACCTTCCTATCAATAAATCAACATTTATCATTTATCTTCCTTGAACCTCTGGGTCCAGTGCTTACCAGTACGCTGGCCCCGTGAAGCCCTTTCTCCACTTGGCTTTACCTTTGCCAAGTCTCAGCTACACTGCGCCCAGGGGAGAGAGGGAGAGGGGAGAACCTCTCATTAATGGCTTCATTGCATTTTCAATATATTTAGTCTTTCAGTGCAATGAGTCCAAAAGAAGCCATTATTCTATTAGTTCTCCATCCCTTGTCTCTTTATCTGCTTATATTCTGGACTTTGCCAACTGCTGTCTTACCCACTGACCATTTGTCTGATGGTTGTTACCTACAGGCTGAAAGTCAAAGCACCTCCGAGTGTTCCTCGAAGGGACTACGCCTCTGGTAAGAGTATTTCTAATACCTGGATTCTTGACTAATTCAATGCTTGTATTTACCTCTTGAAAAGGGAACTATGTTCTACTTATATGAAAATGAAAGGTGCCCATCCTAATTTTAAGAATGACCAAATCCCATCCGTCCATCCAGCCATCCGCTCATCTACTTACCAAACATTTCTTACGCATCTTCATGTGCCAGGCACATACAAGGTCTTGGGTAGAAATACGGTGCTAAACGAGACTGATAGCGCCCCGCACGTACAGCATGTATAGACCAGAAGGGAAGACAGATGTTAAAAGCCATTACAGTTCAGTGTGATTGGGAGGCACAAAGCTCTACAGCAATAGCCAATCTAATCTGAGGTGGGGGAGGAGGGGGAAGTGGGGAAGGAAGGGCTTCCTGGATAAAGAAGTGTTAAAATGGACATCTGGAAGGGTGGGCTGGGGGGAGTGTAGATGATTGATGATAAATAAATGATTGATGGTACACAGTTACCCAGTCCTCTCCGAATTTAGCCCTACAACACCATTCCAACTAGGATCAGCTTTATCAGGGAAGACTAGTTAGTCTTGAAATTGGAAGTTTTTATGACAGTGATGAGCAAAGTAAATTCTCCAACATACTTTCACTTTCTCGAACAGATACCTGGGGAGGGTAGGTCTAAAATGTGTTTCTAAAGGCTTAAAGGTAAAGATTTCTTGGATGTGGACAGACCCATACAGCCCTCAGCTTAAAAAACAAGCAAACAAATTAAAATCCTCATTCTTCTCTCCAAGTTCTAAAAAAGAAAACAAAGCAGACTATACCTGTTAAGTACCCAAGGTTTGATGGAAAAGTTATGAAATCGTGGAGTGTCAAGTTTGAAAGGAGCCCCAGAGGTCATACAGTCTAACATCCAATACGATGCTCAGCCCTCCCCCACCACCATGGACCACAAACGAGGCCCACTTTCCACCTGGCCATCTCCTGTGACGACCTCCCAAACCTGTCTGGTCCAGTCAGGGACAGGCAACCCTGGCAGGGTATAGTGATCCATTCCTTGTGGTATCCATAGTCTGTCCTGATGGACACACAGTACAAGTCTTAAATATTAAATAAAGTAGAAACAGTTGTTCGGTGTAACTTCAAGGATAGAATTAAGAGGTTAGGTCATTTGAATGTTTTCTTCTCTAGAATAAACATCTCCTGGTGCTTCAGCTGTTCTGCATGTGCTATGCTTCCCTCAGCCAATATTACACAAGTGTGTCCGGTGTGGTACTCACTGGGCTAGGTATGAAGTCAGGAACAAAACATAGTCCCAGGCCTTAAGGTGCTCAGTGACTAATGGGGAGTCAGGTCATAAGTGAGAATGTCAACAGGTAAATACAAATGACCAAACATGGTCTCTGCTATGAAGGAAAATGGCAGGTGCAGTGACAAGGAACCCTTGTGGGGTGGGAGAACAACTGAGGTAGTCAGGGATGGTCTTGCTAAGGAGGTGACATTTTAATTCAAGTCCTAGGTGATGAGCAGAAACATTTGGCATTTTGTAGATGAACCAAAGCATTGGAGAAGCTGGACACCAATGTTAGGAGCTCAGGGACAATTCTCGGAAACTTAAGTAGACTGGTTTCATTCTTATCTGATTTCATTTTTAAGTAGACTTAAGTAGACCTGCAGAGCCTCAGAGACTGATATATCTGACTTCAGGGTGGGTGTCTCCTGGAATATGATCCCCTCATATCCAACCGTCTTCCTGCTCATTCCCTCACCCAGGCCCCTCCTTTTCTTGTATTTTTAACTTGGGCAAAAGACAGGTGGTATTAATCATTTATTTATCCTCTGCCCAAACCCCACACACCAGGGATCATCTTTGACTCCTCCCCTTTCTTCTCCCTCTACAAAAATAATAATCTCTAAATCTTATCAATTCTAGCTTTTAAGGGTCTCTCAAATATGTCTGTCCGCCTCCATTCACATAGCTACTGCTCTGACCCCTGTCATCAGATTGTTTGTCTGTATAAAGCCTCTAAGAAGTCCCCTTACTTCCTAACCCCACATGGTCCTTTCATCCTCCACCAGAGTGCTGTTCTGAAATACCTTTGTTTAAATATTCTCGTGGCTTTATATCATCAACAGGAGAAACAGCAAGGTCCTTCAATGTCTACATACAAGGTCCTTCAATGTCTAACCCCAAGGCCGTGTAACCCTGGCCAATGCACTCTCTTCTCCTTGTCTATTTAATACAATGTATCACACAGAGACTGAACTAGAAGTGCCGTCGGGTTCCCACCAGTGCTAATACTCAACACTCACAGAACCACAAATCTTTGGAGCCCAGGGCCCAGTGATAAAGCAAGCTTCTCCTAACCCTCCTGGCTTTAGGAAGTTGCATCTTCCACTTTGACTTAGTCTGTCTTGGGTCTCAGCTGGGTCTTCTAAGCCTCTGTTACTCAAAGTCCCTAGTGTGCAGCCCAAGCATTACCTGGGCGCTAGTTAGAAATATAGAATCTCTGCCCCACCCTAGAACTAAGGGATCAGAAGTTTGCATTTTAACTCCATGGGATTTGAATGCATATTAAATTTGAGAAACCCTTCTATAAACTACCAACTGTGTCCTTCCTACTGCTCCTGAACTGAAAGACAAATCCACTGAAGTTCCAGGATCTTACAAATTCATCCTATTTCTTCACCAAACCAAGAGGGCCTTGCCTACTCTCCTCTGCTCTGAAACCCAGTCCCCAGAAAAGGTCCTTTTGGCAAAACCACTATCACCACCTGCAGTTAGTACCTCCCTTGCCATCCCCGCCCAAACCCCAACTCATGCCCGAGAAGCATTTCCAGCTGCTTCCTCTGAGTCTTGGGGACCCTGAGCAGTTGAAAGCCCAGGGCCTCAGCAGCCAGCCCTGACAGCTCCTCCTGGACCCAGAGAGTCTGCAGGGTCCTGTAAGGTGCCAAGGTGCCAGTGCTTGGAGACCATAGCCCACCCAGACCTCCAGAGCCTCAGATGCCAGTCAGGCGCCCCTTGGAGTCCTGTGCAGACTTGAAACAGCCCCACCTGTCTCCCCCAGATGCTGAACTTATGCCCTTCTTCCAGTCCCAGAAACATATGGCTTCCCCACCCTCTAGCCAGGAAAGTGTGGTGACCTTGGCCATGCTGACCTTCCAAAGGCAGAGGATGGGAAGGGCCAGCGCCCCCTAGTGGGCAGTAGGAGAGTCCCCAAAGTCCCCACAGTCCCCACTCTCCTTTAGAGAGTAGCACAAAGGTTGAATTAGACAAAGAATGGAGGCCTGCATTACCTACAATGCAGATCGGGCCAGGAAGGAGCCGGCTGCTTTCAGTTCAGGCCTGGCAACCACTGCCTGCAGGGACCTCACGGCCCACCGAGCAGAATGTATTACGCCCAGGCAGCTGGTATTCGGGAAGGGAAGACATCCGAAACGTGTTGTATTTACTCTGTGCTGGGTGTTAACCTAATCTCTGCACAGACATTAGCTCCTTTACTCTCCCGTTAGCCCCATCATACGGAAACGACTGCCTCGGCTGCCCCGGTGAAGAAAATGCATTTCAGGAACACGAAGCAGCGTGCCCAAGGTTACAGCAGCCACCACAGGAAGCCCACCCCAGGCTCATTCCATCTTCGACACAGAGTCTCACGCAGTCTCTCAGCCCTCGCTGAGTGTGCCCTTCTCAAGCTTACCCAGCACCTGCCATGTTTCCAGCTGCCGGGACACTTTTCGGGAAATTTTACATTGCCCTGGAGTGTCTAATACAAGTTGTTCTCCTAGACTTTAGGTCTTTTATTACTATTGTACAGGGTGGCGCAGTGAGAAGATCTTGAACTTTGGGGTCCTTTTGGCCTGAGGTGGAATCCTGGCTTTGTCCACTAAGCACTGTGTGAACCAAGAAAAGTTTTGTAACTTCCCCAGGCCTCAGATCCCTGATCTAGGGATAAGACTACCTATCCTTACTGCAAGAATCAAGGAGAAAGTCAATTAATAGCAATAACTATCTTTCACTGGGCCCTTACTCTATGTCAGGTATGCGTCTAAGTGCTTTCCATGTGTTATTTCATTTTCATTCTCTCAAAACCCTATAATATAGGTACTACTAATAACATCTATGTTAGTGATGAGAAAATGAGGCCCAGAGGTTAAGCAGTTTGCCTAAGGTCATACTGCTAGCAAATGGAAGAATCAGGATTTTAAGCAAGACGGCCTGACCCTGTGTGTCTTGGCCTGGAGCAGACGCTGAGATGGGAGCCATTGTGGCTGTTGTCATGTGCCTCATACTGCCAGGTGCTGTGTCCACAGGCTTGGGAGGGCCACGTGAATCCCAAAGCCTCGGCCAGGCAAGGAGAGGAGTCCCTCTACTGCGTGGCATGACATTATGACACAGTCAGTGCAGCGTAAGCCCCAAACCTGGTATAAGACACAATAGGAAAGGCTCCCCAATAAGCAGGCCCAACCGGCACCTTAGCTTCCTCGCAGGGGCATGAAATCCCACACCCAAAATTGAACTACCTGGTCCATATTAAACTTGAATTTACCCTCCCGAAAATTTCACCCACTATACTTGAGGCTTTCTTGGATGTATATCTTTGTGGTGCCATACTACATGGTGGCCATTAGAGTGAAATAGAATTGGAAGTGTTTTCAGGGTTTATTGAGAATTGTCGATACCGAAGACAACAATAAGTAACATTAATACAGCATTTACTGCGTGCCGGGCTTTGCAAAGCACTTCACATGTGCTATATTACTTGACTCTCATAAAAACATGAGGTTTTCACTATTCTTACCCTTGTTTTACAGGTGAGGTAGTTGAACTTTAAACAATTAAAGTACTGGTTCACTGCCACCCAGGCAGCAAACACCAGAGCCAGGACTGGAACCCAGGGAGCCTGGTTCTAAAACCACCACCTGCATGCTGCAGGGTGTTGGGGGGCCTGAGGGGGCTCCCTGAGAGACTGGAAAACCACCCACTACTTTAGATCTTGGACTTTGACCTGTCACACTTTTCAGTCTGGGCAATGGCCTGCAAGGTTGTGACTTTATATCAGTATGATGCTGTGAGTTCCTTGTGGAACCACAAGAGGGGTATAGCGGGGGAGGGGGGCACCATCAAATAACCTCTACCACAAGGTGCTTTGGTCTCTTTACTGCCTCAGTGTGCCACGATGCCTGGACTGGGCCATTACCGTTCCTCCTCGGTTTTGCCTGAATGCTCAGGGAGGGCCAGATGGTTCACACAAGATTCAGCCACAGGAGCCAACAGATAACCAGGCCTTCAATCCAGCTCCCACGCTAGCTAGCAATGTGCCCGCAGACAGACTTTGAAACTTCTCTTAGACCCAGTTTCCTTGACTGTAAAAAGAGTCATAATGGCACCTACCACATAGTAGCACAGGGCAGGATGAAGTAGATGTGACA